>JAJHUR010092735.1:4514-17277 GCA_027495735.1 Lutjanus campechanus
CATGATGTAATTACAACAGCAGCTGAACCTCAAACGATGTAGAAAAACAATGGAGATGTGACTCTTCTGTTTGCTTCATGCATTAATGTGAAGAAGTTTAATGTTCGCTACATCAGAACTTGTTCTGAGTGTTTCCATCTCCTATTAAGAGCATTTATTGGATGGTCCATTGGTGTTGGAGCTGTTGGCACGCTCTGAACGACATGTTTTTGAACTCAGTGGGAAAAAATGAAGTGGTTCTACCTGGTAGAACACTTTATTCTGTAGCAGACTCACTCAGAACAAACTCTAACTGACCACGCAGCTCGTCGTACTGTACCTGCTCCTCGGCCGTGTGGATGATGGCCAGGTGACCTCCTTGGCTCTGGCAGTACGACTGACTCTCCGCCCAATCCCGTGTGGTCCGAGAGATGAAGTAACAGCTGTCGTTGAAGAGATGCCAGTCGTCGGGACAGACGATAGGGGCCGGCGCCGCCTTCGTCGTCGGTTGGACCACCTCAGGAGCTGATGACGCAGAGAGAGAGAGAGAGTCAGAATGGTTCAGTCGCATCCAAAAAAAACCCCAACATCTACATCTATTCTATCTACCAAAAGCACACATCTACACATAAATATGAAGTAATCTACCTTTAGTGGCCATCTTGGCAGCCAGTTTGGCCAACAGCTCTTCTTTCTCTGTCTGCAGCTGGGCTATTTCCTGCTGCAGTTTCTTGTTGGAGGCGATTAGGGCGGTCACATTTGCCTCCTGCGTCTGCTTCTGTATCGCTGAGGTCCCTTCGTCACCACCCTGAGGTTTGTTCTTACCTGTGGAACAAACAGAAAGATGAACCACTGAGTTAATATAAACAGGACCATTGATGTTGGAAGACACATTGAGACGAAGACAACAACAAGGATGTAGCTGGACAACAATAAAACCAACATTAAATGTCTGCGACCTTTGACCCCTCAGGCAGCACTGCATTAAAAACTGCAGCTACAAATGCAAGTTAAGACTCTACCATGCAAAGAGAAAGACATATATCAACAACATCCAAAAATGCTGCAGACTTCTCTGATCTTTTAGTTATAAAAATGAAGACTGTTTACATTATGTGTTTGTTACAAAATTTACAATTGACTGACATATTGTATTGTTTTATATCTATTTTAAAGTCCCAAATATTTATATCAGTATCAACCTCAAAAGTTCAGCATCAGTCGGTTATAATAAATTATTTTGCTCCTGTGTAACGGTTCAGAAATGACTGAGTTTTGGACCAAGCGTGGACAGATTCACCTTCAGACTGTGGGCGAGCGCTTTTACTTGCTATAGTCTTATTTTTTTTTAAAAACCTACAACAATATAATGCACATGCCATAAATATTGATATTGTTGAATTTATTAAACCAGAGGGTCACACTAACGTAAAAAACGAGAAAAAGATTTATGCTAAATAATGTTAATCAAATCAAGGTGAATGTATTTTATCTTTGTTTTTTGAACAGGGTGCAACAAAACACCAAACAGAAAAAATTGACAAGTTTTTTTTTAATCGGATGTGGTCTATAATGCATTTATTTGCTCTCTGTCTCTCTCTATAATCAAATCATCTGAACTGCATTCTTCTCTTACACTTCTCCCTGAAAAGCTGCATTTCAGTTGTAGATTCCCAGAAAACTCGACTCTCACATAGTGATTATTCTCTAAATGAACAAATGCACCTATTTGCACAACTTCCAGCCTAAGTATGTTAATTAATCTACAGCCAAATTATCACATTTAAAAACTCTGAAAATCTTCACATCACTTTGTCTCCGTCGTCTCACTCTCAGCTGGCAGCAGTTTAGCTAACGAGCTCATTAAAAAGTAGACGCAGCTTTTCAGCCTCCTGCCTGTGTGGCTGTTTCAACATAACACACACACACACACACACACACACAGATATATATACATGTTCCATATGTGTATAAAGACATAGTCATAGCATTGGCAAACATGCCTTAAATGTCAGTGTTGCAAGGGGCAAACCACTGGATCCTCTTTTTTTTCTTATCTGAAACTGCTTATTCAGCAATTTTTGTGTAGTCTCTCCTGAAATGTTCGGTGGTGCATGTGGTAGAATTTCAGCAGCAGACAAGAGGAGACGACAGGGTATCTATAACTTAATTTCAAAATTTTCCTCCAACAGAAAACACACTTTCCTTGATGCTCAAAAGGCATTTTAATATCTTCACATTAGTGTTACAATCTGCAATGAGTAATCTCCTACTTCAGCATACAAACATATATGTGGACATTTTTAATTTCTGAGAGAATATAAATAACAACAAATATTTATAGAGCTCGAAGAGAATATTTTGACATTCAAACAGGCTCTAAAAACTACGGATGTGTGATAAAACTTTTGCAAAGTATTTTTATTTTTTTGCATGAGTTTGCAGTCTGCGTACTCACTGTGTGCGCTGACGGCTATGATGGAGATCAGCAGGATGGCGCACAGCGTAGCCAGGCAGATGGTGGCGAGGCGGTAGGGCCCGGGGCCGCTCGGCCTGGGGATCACTCTGACTGTGGAGACTGGGTGAGCTGGAGGTGTCAAAGGAGAACAGATTGTTAGTTACCATAATAAATACAGTTTTTTGGATAGTGAGGCCTCTGTGTAAGCTCGAAAAATTATTTTTCATGTAAATGAAAATCTTAAAAGTAGTAAAACACACAGCACACACATATTTAGGATTATTACATTGGTACATTTTTTTTTCAAAGCCAAAAACTAAACAGTGCTTCCTGGAGGTGCTCTTTGGATAGGAACATGTGTACTGAAAAACTCTTCAAACAATTAAAATTCCTTTATTGTCACGGCATCTTTATTGCTTCGGTATCAAGCGTTTGTCAGTCTTGATGCCGAAACGTGTCCGAGCTGACCATGTCAGCAGCTCAGACATGTTTCGGCATAAAATGAAGACACATTGTTAATTTCAATTACATGTCCGGCAATAGTCCACTATCAACAACGACAATCCTGCCATTAAAACTATATCATTCTTGCTTAGTAAAACTTAGACTGCAGACTGTCATTTTTCTTATGGTGGCTGCAATACAGCTGATGGCTGCGGCTGCTCAGTATTTTCACTTCCCAAATTCTGTGTTGAAGTGTAAACACAAAATGCCCTAAAATAACCCCTAAACCCCTGCTGCTCTGGAGGACTCGTCAGCTGACAAATGAGTTTAACGCCACTGTGCTCCTGTGTTGCAGTATTAAAGTTGTGGTGCACGAAATCAACCAAACTAAAATCAACATGTGCATTTAGAAAATTATTTACTTACACTTGTGCTATTTCGTGGCATGCAGAGGTCTATATGATGTAATCACACTAACGGATGAATTAGATTTGTTTTTCATGCACAGAAGAGTCTCCTCTACTCTGTTCAGACATGTCGGAGCACTTTCTGGGGACGTGGGAAATTCGGCTGCACTGCAATTATCAAACAAAGCTGTGAGCACAATTATTTTGACTTGATTGGATGTGAGGCAGCCATCACCAGGTGGGAAAATTCATTCCCACACTCATCATGGATTTGTGAATTCCTGTCAGATTTTAAGGTCCAGCATGAAGGATGTAATTTGCAGAATATGGTATTTTTTTTAAATGGGGATAAACTCTAAAACTATTTGCCAGTGGACCCGTTTTTCTTTCTGTTTTTTTTTCTTCTGAAGTGCACCTGAAAGCCTCATGTCTGTGCAGGAGAGCAGAGAGAAAGACGTTCTTAAGAGTCTCAGCTGCTTCTGTAGCTTCTGACTGAATCTCTTCTGTGTCGAAAAGGAAAAGAAGAAAATGAAAGCCAGTTGTACCCTTTCCCACTGAAGACACGAACCAGATGTTGTTGGATTTTTTCCCCCCAGTGCAAAAGGAGCTTTAGAATGAACTGTTAATATCTACAGAGGGCGTGAGTGGCTGCTGTAGGTTCTTCCAGACACTTGGAAAGGAAGAATGCTTCGAGGTGCTGGAATCCGCGAGCTCACCGCTAGACAGGGATGTCATGAGAACACATACTTCGGTAGTCAATACCAAAACTGTGAAAACAAGTCCTGGACATGACAGGGGACAGCAGAAACTCGTTCAAGTGTTGTAGTCTGCTATTAAATGCCAGAGGAAGGAGAAAAACGTCTACCAGCACCGAACAACAACTACACGTGTAAGATAGCGATATGTGCAGCTACAGCAACAGTTCTGCTTTGACTCGTCCAAAATAAAAAGTTGAGATGTGCAGATCGACCTAGTTCACCAATGGGTTTGGATCGACTTCCTGGAAAATACCGCGGGGTATGACGGTTTGACCCTTTGTCAAGTGACAAAGCAGCTGTCGGAGTAGGTATTAATGACTCCCAGAAACCTCGTGTGCAACACTCCTCCTTCCAGCTTCCTTTGCCTCTCTTTGACCTCCTCAGCCAAACACACACACACACGCTAGCTGCAGCAGCGCACGCAGCAGAGCATCCAGTGTGCTCTGATTAATGCTCAAAGCATGAAAAATCTTGTTCTTTTTCTACACAGTGCAGCCAAACACCAGGCTAAAAAAATACAGTAAACACCTACAGATGTGTACTACTATTCTATTAAAATTAACTGTATTAACTGTTAAGATATTTAGGAAAAAGAGAGGACGAGAGAAAAAAATGCAATAGACTTGATATCAGAGCAGGAATCATTTTTGCATGACTCTTTTGTATTACTTTTCAGACATGACCACATGCTGTCCTGACAGTGATTTGTGGCAGACTCAGTAAATCCACCCCTCAGAAATTAATGTGTAATTCCTCTGAATCTTTTTCACTACCATCGCTCCCTCGCTTCATTCACTCTCTAGCTCACTCGATCACCTGTTGAAATAAATTGTTTTATCTGTATAATCCATTTTTAACCTAATCATTTAGTT
Source organism: Lutjanus campechanus (assembly GCA_027495735.1). Lineage (NCBI taxonomy): Eukaryota > Metazoa > Chordata > Actinopteri > Lutjaniformes > Lutjanidae > Lutjanus > Lutjanus campechanus. The sequence continues at coordinate 9,433 of JAJHUR010092735.1, forward strand.
TAGAGCTGAAACAATTGATCAATTAAAGGTCCAGTTTGTAAGATTTAGGAGGATCTATTGGTAGAATATGGCAGAAGTGAAATATAATATGTAGTATGTTTTCATTAGCGTATAATCACGTGAAAATAAGAATCATTGTGTTTTCCCTTAGAATGAGTCATTTTTATACACAAACCAAACACTGGCTCTAGATTCAGCTGTTTCGTGTCAGGTTTCACAGCCCGTGTACGTTCTGTTACATGCATGGAAGGGGAGAGGGAGACGAGGTGTCTGCAATCTGCAAGATCACAGCTACACACCACTAAATCCTCCGTACTGGTCCTTTAATCGACAGAAAATGAATCGGCAGTTGATAATGAATTATAATGAAAATTGCCTGTCAGCTTCATCACATATTTGTTTATAAGTTATGAGATTTTAATCACCATCAGCATATCTTAATAGTCAAAAACTTTTATTTGGTGTCAAATCACCAGATCATCACACACTAAGGCTTTGGCAATGCACCACTTTTACTTTTTTACAATAACAGGCTCCCTTTGCCAGTTATAAATGTTAGCAACTAATCAGAAAAATAAACTGGTTGTAAGCAGTAACTGGATCTTGCCAAATAGTGAACTCACATAGATGAATTTAAAAAACTGTTAGAACTTTCTTATAATTGTTTACTATGCACTTACAACATAATGAATAACCTAATTGTAAACCATTTATAAATTATTTAAAGTGGTTCCAACTCATTAACAGAAATTTTAATCTTGAAGTTAATTGAAAATAAAAAATAATTTATTACCATAATAAACAATTAAATAATAAAAAATATTCACTCTAAACTGCAGGATGATATCAGAACAGGCCCTAAATCCAAACAATAACACTATAATAAAACAGTTTTAGCAAAATATGTGCAAACCTGCCGTTGAAGTTACATAATGTTTTTGTCAGTCAGTGTTAAAATAATGTCAGTAAAAGAGAGCAAACAGAAGCTCAGCATGAACTCTGATATTAAGCCACAATGAGACTGTGAGGAAAAAATGTTTTGCAGACGCAGCAGTTCGATTGAAGAGTTAAAGTCTGTGGTGAGTTCTTACCGCTGTGTCCCACATCTGGCCTGCGGTTGAAGTCGTCATGTGCTCCCTCGTCGTCTATCAGTTTGGAGTACATCCCCTCACAGGCCACAGAGTTCCCGGTGGTCGACATGTCAGCGGTGGAATGAAGACGTAAAAAGTTTAGAAAGTTTCAGTGAAAGTGAGCAACAACTTCTCAGCGACGCTCTGAATCTCCCACTGCCCTCTCCCGGTTTATAAACAGTCCCTGCTGCTGCCGCGCTGGAGTCACATAGTCAAGTAAAACACAGCAGGTAGGGTCAATTCCGGTCAGTTTTTTTTCAAAATAAAAGCTCCCCAAAATTCATTTTACTTTAAATTATAATAATAATTTAAAAAAAAAGTATTGCAGACAAACTACACAAAATAAAACACCAGTGGAGGGAGATAATTTACCAAAGTAAAATGATGAAAACCATGCAGACATGCAGAACCAGTGATCTCACTCCTTAAAATCATTTTTTTTTAAATAAATTATTCCTGTCTTATTTTTTGTGGTTGTTGTTTTAATTGTTTTATTTGTATGTATCTCTTTATTTCTGACATAATTTTTTCCTTGTTTTTATTGTTTTATATTTCTTGTTCTTATCGCTTGTATTGTTTTGTTTTCTCTCTACAATGTTTGTGAGTCTTTTCCTTTTTTATTTTGTCTTGCCTTGGTACTCTGTTTTTGCTTTGTCTGTAAAAGTGTCTGTTACTTTGTAAACTCTTTTTAAAGGGGCTATATTATTATTATTATTATTATTATTATTATTATTATTATTTATTTATTTATTTATTTATTTATTTATTTATTTATTTATTTTTACAAAATAAACGCATGGAGGTAAGTTTGTATTTACAACAAAATACAGGCTTACTTCAAATATTAAAAGTAAATGTACTCATTGTGCAGACAAAATGACCCCTGTGTAATATTATTTGCCTTTATATGATTATATTGATTATATATCAGTTTAAGCTATTATACATAAGTATTCACAATACATTGATTTCCATAAAGAGAAAATACTTTGAAAGATCTACTTTATCGTGATCAATATAGGGCTATTATTTTGAAGGTTTCCTTGCATATTTTTCCGGTCTTGTTATTGCGTAATTGACACAACTCTCTGCTGTTAATTGACACATTGTTTACGGTAAAAGCCCCCAGATCCTCTGCTGCCTCTGACCTTTTCAAGGGGTTCACGGGAACGTGTCTCACAGTTTCCAGCAGCTGTGCGTCAGAAGCATCACGTTATGTGTTATGTCACAGCTTGTCCTGACAGGTTATAACGTTTCATGGGTGGAGGAATTTATGGTGATAATCTGATTGTCAGCTCCATTTCAATAAAGTGACAGTTACGGTGAAGATGGGGATCAACATGGAATAGATTTGATGAATGACTGATGACATGCTGCAAATGATAATGTTAGGTCTATAATATATGTCAGTCTGTCGCCTCAGCAGTTATTGAGCGAATTATGATTTTTTTTCTACATACATTATATTTATTTATTTATTTATTTATTATTATTATTATTATTATTTCTGTCCATTGTTAATTCTACACACATGCTGGTGGATTCAGGGGGAGGGCTACAAAGGTTCCCCCTTAAGATAGATAAAACATGATAAAGTTTACTTTAGAGTGCCCTTTCAGTGGACAAAATATGGTATAGTACTTTTCAGGGGGGATAAAATGTGGTTAAGTGCCCTCAAGAGTTCCCCTCAGTGGACAAAACATGATAAAGTGCCTTCTAGAGCAGTCATTCCCAGAGACTGGGTCGTGACCCATAGTTGGGTCAGAGGAGATTTTATTTGGGTCATAAAATTAATAAAAGACGGGAAGAAATTCTGCAAATTTATAATAACAATAATAATCTTTATTTATAGAGCGCTTTTCAAAATTCACATTACAAAGTGCTTCGCAGATGTCAGCAACATAAGACAGACAGGTCCAAACGTCAGACAAAACAGATAAAATAGTTCAGTGCAAAATAGCAAGAACAGGAAAATTTTAGGAACATTTTAAGAAATAAAAACAGATGAAAACAGTTAAAACTCAGATAAAATCAGGAAAGGAAAAATGAAGAAAAACATCTGTTCAAAGGAAGAAAGTCCCCCAAACTCCATGTCAGGAAACCTCAACTTAACTGGACTTCAGTCTTTCCCGCTCACATCTTATTTGCTTGGCTTATTTCCACCATCCACAGTGTTCTTCTTTCATCAAAACACACCCGCTGGCGCTGTGAGGCAAATGTGAAAGTTAAGGTTTTGATATAATGAAGCACTGCTCGGTGAATCACCTCCCAAATAACACTCCTAATAATTGAGATTAAGTGAGATAAAGTGTGTCCAAGGGTGTATACTCTTATGGGTGTGCCCAAAAAGAAGCACATTGAAATGCAAGTCATGAATCGACCACATGCGGTGGATCTGCTCATGATGAAGTCCTTCCTGCTTCTTCTCTCCATTATTGGTAAAAAAAAAACAAAAAAACACTTTTATTGACTTACTTTGCAGTTTAACAGCTTTTTTTTTAATGTAAAGTTCAGGGTTTGTCCTGTGCTGGTTTCTTTCATTTGTTCCCAAAAATTGTATTTATAATAATAAATTTTAAAACAAATTTGTGGGAACTAGAAGAGGAGATCTGAGAGACTTTAAAATCACAAGAAACTTACACCTTACAGTGATATTTAAAAATCTTCTGGCTTTGCTGGCATACCTCTAATGTTCTGACAGGATTATTAGTGCAGTTTTGATCCTGTGCAAACTTGTAATCAAAACCAAAACCTGCCGATGCCATTACAGGCACCAGTGGCAAAAATAATTCAGATTTAGTCACTTCAACCTCTGTAAATATGTCTTTTTTTCCTTTCAGGGTGCTGTGTGGGGCAGGATCTTCTGCCGGAGGGTCCGGTGGAGGCCGTTTTGAGGAAAAATGTCACTTTCAAAACCCTGGTTGAGCTCAAAGATGACTTTGTCACCTTTGTCTGGTCTTTCGAGCATGGGACGGTGCTGGTACCCATCGTCACACTGACGCCAACAGGGGAGACGGTGGCTGAAGGTTACCGGGGAAGAGTGAGGGTGAACCGGACCAATGGTTTCTTGACCCTGGGGCCACTGAAGGCGAGCGACAGAGGGTATTACAGTGCTACCATGGTAACCCCTGAAATGAAAAAGACAGGAGAGACCATGCTCAGAGTTCTGGGTGAGTCATTTTTGGAAATTTACCTGGTATGTTGTGTACTTGTTGTTGTATTAATTCCACAATGTAGCATTTACATTGCCTCAGACTCTGCAAATTTGGCATCACATGTCAGGTTCTTTTCCCTCGCCAAGAATGATCCACATTCACCTGTTCCCTGTTTACTGTTACTGCAATTTTTTCTCCATATCAGATTTTTTGTTGTTGTTGTATCCTTGCTCTCTTCACTAAACTTTCCAAGTAAAATTTCCTTGTAACTGTCAAGTTCCTCCAAACAACACATATTTTCTGCTGGGGTAAACTGAGCTGAGCAACTGGATGCAGTCATTCAGTCTGTCTTTTTTTTTTATGTTGAAAAAGATCTTAATTTAGCCAGAATTCATTGTGCTATAGTACAACTTAAGACAGTCAAGAACTAAACTACTTTGCTCAATGAATGGATTTAAATGTCTATCTAAAGTCTGACTACCTGTTATATCTAAGCCATAGTGAAAGTCTGTCTTTATGAAACCGGCCCCTCAAACAGAGGAGATTTTCACATCTGAAGCAGAGCCTGAACAGCAACAACAAAATAATATTATTTTTAAAAAATCATTACTGTTAAGCATTGCTAAATGGAGAGCAGATTTTAAAAAAAATTACATGGCAAACCTGAACTTGAAAGCTGATATTTTTTATTTTACTGTAGGATGCTGTGAATTTCACGCACTGCCCGAGGGTCCAGTGGATGTCGTCTCTGGGAAAAATGTTACTTTCAAAACTCTGATCGATCCTAAAGAGGAGATCACTGCTACAGCCTGGTTCTTCAGCGATGGGAACAAAGTGTTCCATATTGCCAAAGACGGTGTAGTGTTGGAGGGTTACCGGGGAAGAGTGACACTGAATGAGACCAATGGGTTCTTGACCCTGGGGCCTCTGACCACGACAGACAGCGGGGATTATTACGTCAACATCTTTACTGCCAAAGGGAAGAAAGTGAAGACTGGAGATATCAAGCTTCAAGTTCTGGGTGAGCTGCTGTGCATTACTTCCTCCAAGATAGAAGACAGCCATTGTGCCCTTACCAGAGTACCAATCACAGCTTCTTCTTCCTTGTAGGCAAAAGAGACAGATGAAAAGTACAGTATGAGGATGTGGAAATATATTTTAGAACTGATTATATGCTAGTATCAACTTGATGCTTTGAAATCATAAAAATTGCATTCCCACTGAACATTAGTTTAGATACAAATACAAAACTTGCCTGATTTAATGTGATGTCTGGTTAAAAAAACACCCACTTTCAGCCTTCCATTCAAATACATGTACAAATAATTTTGTTGGTTGAACAGATACAGATACAAATAATATCTCTGTGGAATCTGCATGCTAACTGCTAGATGCCAATGAATTCTACACGCTGGTCCTTTAACCAAATACCTGCAAAATTAAAGACATTCCCATCAGCCTCGGCTGTACTTTGTGTTAATTTGTGCTATGTTAGCATGCACATCTGTGCCTAAGCCTCAAAGAGCTCCTTGCATGGCTGCAGAGTCTACTCTCATTAACTTTTGCACTTAAGTGAATGAAAGACATATGGCACAACACATGTTTGTGCTCTTCTGGTGTTTATGAAATCTGATATATAGTCTCAAAATTAAGCTTTTAATGGCAGGCTACAGTACACTTTTTTTTTTTCATTCCTGCAGCTCACGTGTGAAAAGTTTTTTGATGTTTCACATGTTGTTTCTCTTCTATTCACCACCCGGTTGAGCAAGACTTGTTGCATCTTGTCATTGAACACAAACATCTACATTGGTTCTCACAAGGGTGTGTTCTGACCCCTGTGTTATGTTTATTATACTCCAACAGCTACAGTTATTACCCCAGGAGGTATTTAATGCTAATCATGCAATCTTAGGGAAACAAGGAGGACAGCGTCCTTCTGGCAAACATCTACTGATTTTAGGGAAACAGCCTGACAGTGTCTGATACCAACACTGTCTGAAAAGCGTGTACAGTATAAAGTCACTAACTCTGCATGCATTGAACCATTCAGACCCAGTCAACCATTCATATGAGCTTGTTTCTACCTGCAGAGCCGGTGTCAGATGTGACCATCAGGGCAGACGAGTCTGAGACAGTAGAGTTTAACAGCACTGTGTTTCTCACCTGCTCTGCCAAGGGCTCATTCCTCAAATTCTCCTGGACCAGCGGCTCTGTACCCATCACGGCTGACGACACACGAGTCACCATTAAAGAGGTGAAACTTAAAATTAAAATCACTGCATTGGCTCCCCGTCCACTTCAGGATCGATTTTAAGGTTCTCTTATTAGTTTTTAAATGTCTTAACGGTCTTGGACCATCTTATCTATCTGACCTGCTTTTATCATATCAACCCTCACGGACCCTGAGGTCCTCTGGCGCCGGCCTTTTAACCATACCACGAGTTAGAACAAAAACCCACGGTGAGGCTGCATTCAGCCACTTTGGCCCTCAGCTGTGGAACAGCAGTCTATGTGGGGATGGGAGGGACGGGCTTTCACTTTTTATTGTTGTATGTTTTGTCATTTCTTTTTTCTTTCTGTTTTCTTGTGAAGCACTTTGGGTTGCATTTTAATATGTATGTAAAGTGCTATATAAATAAAATTTGATTTGATTTGATGATTTGATGATTAATCCTCTGTTTATTTTTGATATAGGATGACACATCCAGTATTCTGACTATCAGTGGTGTTCAGAGCTCAGACCTGGTTGGTCCCATCTACTGCACAGCTGCCAACCAGCTGGAGATGGAGAAGAGCGCCCCCTTCAACCTCACTGTCATCTGTGAGTACTGCACCTGCAGCAGTGGTTTTAGATAGAAGACCTGAAAGTTCAGATATATTGATGGCACATGAATTTCATAAAAGTTTAGATCTTTACCACGTAATCTATGTGCAAATGTAAAAACAAACTGACTTTGCATTGTTTACAGTAGCTTCTCATCTTGCTCATGAAACAGAGCACACCTGTTAATACTCACAAAATGCCATTCATACAATTTTATTGATCATCAGAAGGACAATTCTTTCGCAGCTCCATACCCACACCTCTAAAATACAGAGGGAAAGTAATTATATGTCAGAGGCAACACATCAACATGCAAGGGGCAATACAAGGAAACCATGAGTAACAATAAAATAAAATAAAATAAAAGGTTTTATTACAGTTCAATTAAGTGAATTCTTTTACTGAATCTGTCATGCTTGAACAACAAAGAATTCACTTAATGCAGAATTGTATCTCTTTTGATGTTGTCATACTGTTTTATGTAATATATAATTTTGTATGTCATTTGTGTGCTGTCTTATAAGCTGCAACAATCTGAAACATTGCTCTTACATCTGTTGTTACAACTAAACTGGTGTTAAATATTTAATAGCTTTAATAAGAGTAAAATGTCTTTAAACAGATTTCCAGACATGCTTTTAGTGAAATTGTATCTGTAAAATTTGACTGTTAAATTTATTTTTGATGCAAATACAATTTTTGTCTTTCAGACATCTAAAGAATTAGTTTTATTGCT
>JAJHUR010092737.1:0-53637 GCA_027495735.1 Lutjanus campechanus
CAGACATAGTAAGATGTTGGAAATGATATAAACAAATACAGCATTAACACTGTATTACAGTACATAAATTGGATTGATTTGAAAATGTAGTATCCATTATATTTTAACCAAATTGAGGAAATCTGATGTCAACTGTGAGGGGAACTGTACCTTTAACATGAGCTCTTCCCATCTGAAGTGTTCCAGACATAATTAGGCAGCCTATCCTATATGTGTGTCCTTACTGTATGTGTTAGCCAGTCTATGTACAGTATGTATGTGTTCATGTAAGTGTCATTTTATGTGTGCGTGTCTGTGTGAGAATGGATCTGGCCTTTGTGCTCAGCTCTGCCGGTTGAGTGGACAGTGTCCAGGATGATGAATTGAAAGTTCAGAAAAATATCTGTTAGAATTTGAAAGCCATGGAAGGAGAAAATTGGCAACGTTGTCTAAGGCAGAATCCTTCACACCCTCCATTCATCATCTGAAGATAAAAGGTTAGATGGGTAGCTGTAGTACTTGTGTGTGTGTGTGTCTTTGTGTGTGTGAGAGAGAAAGAGAGAGAGAGAGAGAAGAGAGACTGGTGACAGTGGGCATGGATGGATATTTGGTTTTTAATTATTAATCACTTCAGTTTATTTTAGGGTAATTTGTGTGCCGTGGGATCAGTGTGCATTTGTGTGTGTTTGTGCGTGTCGTGTGTGTGTGTGTACAGCAGGATCTGCAGAGAAATGAAAAGTATGTACAGTATGTGTTGATCTGCAATGACAACAGACACACTGTGTTAATACCTGTCACAGTGGGGACACTGACACGTGTTTGCTTTTTAGTCATCAGTGACCTCAATGTTTATTTTGGGGAAACTGGTATGTTAGCCGGCTCTGTGTGGATGTGAATTTGAGGATGCATGCCTCTGCTTTCTGTACTGTGGAAGGCTTAAAATTCTCACTGATTATGAAATGTAATTTGTAAGGAACAGCATGTGTGTGTGTGCTTTTGTGTGTCGGTGAGACTGTGTTTGTGTGTGGGTAGTACATACAATATGAGTGCACAGCATTTCTGGCCCACTTCATAAACATTCGGCGACACAATCTCACAGCAGGTGGTTCATTACACGGCCTGTAATTAGGCTGACTTGACTTTCTTCTGCTCCTGATTACAGATACATATTGGTTTCACTGGAGCATGGAAACAAGGTGTTTTTTTTGTTTTTTTTTAATTATTCTTATTCAATAAATTATGCGTTGTTGCTTTAGTTCACTATGGTGTGTTTATGAGTTGCTACTTTCCCCAAATGATCAGTTTTAGAAACAAAATAAAAGAGGAGGTGAAACATTTGTCCCCAGAGTATTCTGGATTATTTTAGGGCCAGTCATGCTTTTTGTTCTCAGACTGTTACATAACTGAATAGATATAAAATCAGCTGACCTTGTAGAGTCCTATAAGTTGATTTAGCACCAGTTATGCGAGTGTGGATGTGGCTCTTTCTCTTTGATATCATTTCTCTGCCGGCTTTTGTTTTAGTCTCCATTGTTTACTGTTCACTGGGGCAGAGAGGTGTCAAAATAATAATATTTCTTCAGAATTTCTTCAGAACTTTTATGGTAATGCCAGCCAGCAACAAGCAGCCCTTCCACTCAGGGACTTCCACATTAAAAACCAAAAGGTATCCAATTTAAGAATGACTTAATGTTATTATTCTGCTTAGAGTTGAAAATGAAAAACTTTGTATGTAATTTAACAGCCTAACATCACTGCGCCTTAGTACATGCTAACTGCAATGAGCGCTACAGTATTAACTGTTTATCAATTAACTACAGATAATAATTTTGACTGGTTAGCCACATCAGTCTATAGGTTAATTTGACAGACACACACTTTGCTAGCTTGCAGTCTTAAGTAAAAAACAAGGTGCACTAAATGAAGCTGGGTGTGGGAACATTTCCTATGCAAACCCCATAACAGTTTGTGGATATTGTGAGAAGACAGACAGCAATGTATAAAAGGTATGTGGCAACAGGCAGAGCAAATAAACCTACAAATGGCTTGGCTGTGTATTTCATGCATTTCCATGTACATGTTTAATGCCAGGTCAAAATGAAAGGCCAACCAGTATGTTAAGGTTATATGGACACTGAGCATGCAATAAAAATATGTTACATAAAATGCTGCAAAAACACTGAGCATGTGTGTATGCACCCAACTAACTGGAAAAGCCAGATTCTTGACTTTTTCAAATAAATTAATACTTGCCTACTCTTGTGCAGGACTTGCTCCCATCAGCTCTGATATTTCCATGTGATGGTTGAGGGAAATGAGGATGGCGATCAGCTACCTTTTTCCTCTGGCAATCACAGTCATGAGGTGACTCACTAAGTGCCACCTGACCTAGATACAGTTATAGGTAAGAGCAGTCAGTGATGGAGTGGTGAAGTGGATAGAAGGTTATTTACTGTAGAAGCTAGGCTGCACAAACACACTTTAATGATGTTTGTATGGCACAAATGGCTATCTGTAGGGCAACATTGATTTTCAAAAAGAACATAAAAACATGTGCAAAACATGACTTCTAAACATGACTTTAGAAGGGCTAGATTTGGAAAAAGCAAAATGCAATATGCCAACACGTGTTTACATTTCCTATGACTTTTCCCCACATTATTTATTTAATTTTTTGCCAAAGAGCTCAACAGTGAGATTCCAGAAGTGAAAATCATATATTTGTCATAATTGTCATAATGTCATAACTATCTGAGGTAGACTGACCAGCTGTGAGACAGTGAAACGACAGCGTTTGCTCCTGTAGAAGTTATATCAACCTTGATTTAAGAAAGACACCTTTTATTGGCAATGTCCTGGAGAAGTACTACACTACCCACAATCCTAAAGTGTAACAGTGACTTACCTGATTGGTGGAGTTCACTGTTAGCATGCAAATGTGTATTTACAGCATAAACACTATAATAATGACAAAAATTAAATTCCAGAAGAAGCGTCATCATTCGCAGTGGTTTATGGGATGAGTAGTTCCTTAACTCTTAAAGTAATGATTTGCACAGTCTTGTGCCTTTGCCTTTTTATCCATCTTTCAATTTTTTTTTATTTTTTTGTGCCAAATAAAATGTTATGTTACAACAACAAGAGTGAATGAATAGGGAATTTCACTGTTGTGCTCTATTGGAAAATGTACAAAAGCACAGGAAAAAACAATGCACATTTGCAATCCTAGATTAAAAGTATGTCATTTTAATAAACACAATGCTGCATCCATTCAGTGTGACTCTCCTAAATTCCCCAAAACCTTTTTTAAAATAAGTGATAAAATGATGATCGGGGTTCAACATTAAGCATGGCCTGATGGCTTGTGGCCACTAAATATTCGGGGTAAGTGGTCCCCTGTGGCGACAAAGTTTTATCCCTATACTGCGAGCCCTCACCAACACAATGTTTCAGTTCCATAAACATCTAGATTCCACGAAAACAGTGAACAGTACTCATTGCCGGCTAACTATGGATATGCTGGAGCTACTGAAGAATGGGTTTACTAAGCCTACTAAAACTGCAAACACGATCCTTATAGAAGAACCAGAAATATAAAAGGCGGACTATGACAAAACAAAATGGCACTTTGTAAGTGAATGGAAGCAGGTGTTGAAGTGGCTAGAATATGGGCGTAATGTACTGCCATGTGCTGCCAGTTTTCTTAACTAGCAGAGAAAAGTCCAACTCATTTTTCATCTGAAACAAGGCCTTCAGGAAACACCACATCACAATTCATGGAAAAGGAGAACAGAACAAGGGTCACAGTTAAGGACGGCTGTGTTGAATTATGTTAAATAGCTTTTTCTGTATTGTTTTTACAGTACAAGTTTACATCTGGGCCACTAAAACTGTACTTTGACCTCCAAATTTAGGGGCTTAGTGGCCCGTGGGACCAGTGCTTAAAAATATTAGCATCTATCCTTGATGGTCTTCTAATAAACATCCATAAATTTAGAATGTTGAAAGGTTATTTAAATAAAATAACACAATAATATATTTTTTTCATATTTATAAAGGATCAAAGGGCTGGACTGAGGCCGCCAATTGAGTAGGCCTGATGTACATGATATGTGACCAGATCAAACAGGATCCTGCCTTTTGATTTGCTGTTGGAATTCATTTAAATCATTCAGTCGTGCAAAATGAAGAATAGCCCAATGAAACACAGGACTCGCACCATTTCCCAGGGCTCTCTGTATTGCCACAGGTTCAGCACCTTGGAGAGCGACAGCAGCCACCAGCCCTTTTGGTGCCAATTCAGCACCAAGGCCAGCAACAGACAATCCCACACACCTATGGACCTGAAGCACAGCTAGTGGTCTGAATATGGAGTAGAGAGAAGGGTTGTGAAAGGCACAGCCAGCACTAGCTCAAATGCTGACACCGTTTCCCCTCTCTAAAGACATCTAAGGCCACCAGAACAACTGCACTGCCTGCCCTTATCCTTTGCTGAACCCTTACTTTAGACTGGATCACCTTACCCGCCCCCTCACCGGCACACTGCACACAAAAAACATCTCAGTGGCTCCCTCGTTATTACTTTCTTCCACACTTCACCAGTCTGATAAGCTCTTTTGTTTGTACTTTCTTCAGCTTCGTCATTCTCAACTTGGTGTATGCATTCTGTCTGATTCATGTCCTCCCAAGCCACACAATAACACAATCACGCTGTGCACAAACATACAGTTGAAGAACTTGATGACTGTGGCTTCACTACCACAGAGAACTTGGAATCTGTCCATAATTTGCCTCTATTGCAGGCAAAAGCACATGGTGACTTGAACACTATGATCATTTGGGTGGTGTGTAAGAATTTAGTTGCTTAACAGTGGAAGGAAAAAGTGCAGTTGTTCCTTGAAAGACTCTAATGGGATCATATATCAGTTTGATTGTCTATGAGCTGTCTAATCAGAAAGAGTTGTGTGTCGATTTGGCTCCAATCACTTCCACTGACAAAAGGCTCACACAGCCTTGGAACGTAGCAGATTAACCAAATGAGGGTTATTGTCAACAGCTTGATATTTAAAAACTCTGCGTGGCAAAAATCTCATAGATTATTTCAAAAGAGAGCCCAAGTTGAGGGGAAAAAAATGTTACAGAAAGTGTAAAAGCTGAAGGATTGGTAGTGATGTGAACAGTGATGAAACATGGCATGGCAGCATGGAAATATGTTTCACTTAGATGTAGTTTTCTTTTTTCCCCCTAGGGTTGTTACATAGCTTCCTGCGTGCCTTGAAGATGGGCAGTGGTGTATTTCAATCACACAGAACTGGTCATCCGAGCTTAACAGTTGTAAACATTTCTTGAAAATAAAAATATTGTGATTGGCATTAGTCAAGGATAACCAATTTAATCTGTCTCTGAATTCTGCCTAATAGTGTTTCCCCCACAGTTCAATAAGCAATTACATGGCATTAGTGTCTGCTATCATATATTTAACACATTTTACACAAATACAGTGCCTTATTTTATTGCTTTTGCTGTTGTCTTGTGTTCCTATTTTCTCTCACTGCAGTTTTTCCACACTCTTGACATTTAAGGCATTAGGCACAAAAGACAGTCGCTGATTATGTACTTGCTGCATTTTGCTTAAACTGTGGCCTTTAATGATTTTGCTTCCTCTTACCGGTCGATGAAGCTCAGAAAAAGCGGACATATTGTGGTGTAGTGGGTAGACAGACAGAGAGGCAAAAGGAGACAGGGACAGAAATTGAGAAAATGAGAGAGAAAGAAAGAGAGGCAGAGAATGAGGCAGAGCAAGAAAGATTGAGTGACAGAGAGGGAAGAGTGAGTCACAAGACATGCGTTCAGGAATTTAATGATACCAGATAATACATGAGATGAGATATTCCAGGAACAGTACCATAGATACCCACAAAATTCATCTACATTAGAAAAGAGGAGGCATGATTCAGTCGAAAAACTGCTCTCACAGAGTAACTTTTGAGAGGAAAAACTTCCATCTTTTTTGCAACACTAATAAAGCCTGGGTTATTTATTTTTAGACATATGCTGGGATGTGTATCGAGGACCGACAGTAAAATGGTACTGGTTTCTGATTGGTCACAACTTAAGTATTGATAAGCTCCTGGGCAAATGGTGCTGCTATCAGTATTTATGCGACGTTAATTCGCTCTAAAGGCCACATTCACACAGAATCAGGGGTTGCAGCGATCAGCTACAGGGTTGTGGCTGTGCTTAGAACAACTGTGTAACAATCAGAAAATAATGTTTTATTTCTCTGATTCAGTGGACTTTCCTCCCTTTCAGTATGTACCCTGCACACTGCACATTCTCTCTCCCCCTCTGTCTTTCTCTAAAGCACATCAACACAAAGAAAACAAAGCTTCTTGTGTCGCTATTTTGCAGTATGAACTGCAGCCAGACGCAGACATCAAAGCCGGTAGCACGAAATAAACCAAGCAAGGACACAGCTGGGAGTGCTGTGTTTCTCTAAAACTTGACTCTGGTTCAACTTTTCCTCCACAAGGCACTGCTTTTTTTCTGGCAACCCCTCTTGCTAATGTCGCCATGCAAGTGTGCAGTTGAGACGAGAGACACAGAGAGACAGAGTGAACTTTGCAGTAACGTGCACTGTGTCTGTACAGTTTAGGTTGACTGTCAGTGAATAAATGCTAGAACTCCTCAGGGTGAGCCCCTCTGTCTGGGATGCTGCTAGAGGGGGTTAGCTATTAGCTCTGAAGTAGCAACAACTGTGACACTCACTTAAGGTGGGCCAACATTTAAGGTGAACCAGGCTATTCTCATTTTTGTGACAAGCTGCTCCTATGCTCGGGAGAAAACCACAGCTCTTAACCACACTTATCAGTCATACCAGCTAAAAGACTTTTTCCGCATATTTTTATGTCATGTCTTTATTTTTTGTGTCAAATTATGGAAAGTAGCATTGATAAGAGTATTGATAAGTATCGGTATCGATATTTATCTGACTTACTAGTATCGATAAGCAGTATTGGTATCATTTAAATCTGATGATACCCATCTCTACATTTGCTTATATTTCCTCTTTTCTTTGAGATGTGGTCAACCAGTTTTCAGATACTCATTTATAGTCTGTTTCAGGGTTTTTCAAGATGGCTTAATATTACTTTTTGACTTAACATCAAATTAAACCAATTGCATAAATGTCTGCCCTCAGGAATTTATTCGTTTCTGACTCTGAGAGAGTGGAAAAACTGTAAAATTCCCCAAAATGACTGTATGTCTGGACTACTGACCCAGTCATGCACACTTCGTATCATATGTGATCTCATTTTAATGACTAATGTAATTTTTTTTAACTTCCTTTCACTGTCCCTAATAATAAATCTATAATGAACAGTGTCATGTCAGTTGAGAACAGTAGTATTGAAGAAGAAAAGAAAGAAAGAAATTGTCGAACCCCCAACCATGATCAAAACAATTCCAAAGAGATCAGCACACCTGATTATTCTGAGCATTTGGTGTTAGGAAGTAAAGAACTACATGCAATCAAACTAGTAGTTCAAACACATTTTGCAGTGGCTTGTTGGTCATTCAACTATATTCATATTTGCATTTGCATTGAATCACTTTTCGTTATTTGTCTCACTATTGAGGCTACAAACATTTTGGGGCCTGAAAAGGAAAAGCATATGTTTTTAATTTTATTTTATCATTTTATTTTTACCGCTGCGAAGGCATGGCCAGGCAACGCATTCATCAGGCAGCTACCACCACACACTTGACCTTTAAGTAATGCATGTGCAAATGGGTGCATGTTGCTCAGCTCACACAGCGACAGAGTCATCATGGATAAGCCTCCTCTCAGCCTGAAGAAGAATCACCATGGCCATACTTCAGCTAATACGTGACACTGACTAGCTCCACTGACAAAACCTTTCCTTGTGAGCTTTGCAAGCTGAGAGTAAATACACTCTCAAGTGTGCACTTAGTTGAGTGGCACATTACTTCTTTGTATTATATTTTGTTATAATTTGCTATAATTCCGCATCACTTGATTTGATAGTGATTTGATAATCTTTTACAAAGTAGTTTGAACCGCTTTTTGTAAATGATTATAACAAAATCAGCATATATTCACATTTGTGAAGCTGGAACCCTGATTTTTGCACAAAAATGAAGATTATCAAAGTCAAAGTCAAAGTGAAATAAGTATGTGACCTGTTTTGACACAGCCCCTCAAATAATCAGAATCAAGAATCAGGACGAACCTAATACGATGAGCAGAATCGGAATCAGAATCAATATCATAATCATTGATACCCAACCCTAATCACTGTGTATGTATAGAAGGATAGAAGATATTCCAACAAAACAAGTTGTCAAAACATTTCATCTAGAATTTTTTTTTTTTTCTGGCCAGAAAAGTAGGACAGTGATTTTCTTGGTATTAGATGATGTGTAAAATGAGTCATCATTTTTAGCACAGTTGACTAACTACATCCCAGCCTGGGTGTCATTTGTCTTGCCATATTACTTTTCTTGATGCACCTGTCATGTTATCAAAACGGTCTCTAACAGTTTTTAAATGTGTTTGTCAGTGTTTTATGTTTTATTGGATAATCTGATCCCATGTTTCACTGAAATAATCGCAAATAGTTTAATTTAAAACTTCCAACGCTGTAATTTTAAGACCCTGTTAAGTGTTGTTCACGCTCTGTCTCTCTCTCTCCCTCTCTCTCTCTCAAATGCACACACACACAAAAGGAAACACCTCAGCACATGAATAACCTTCTCTCTGAAGGTGAGGACATGCAAATTTAACCCCCAAATTTAATGAGAAGGAAAAGAGTTGAGGCAAGACAGACAGCTAGATTTCAGAAGGGCATGCATGTGCGCACAAACGCGCCCAGATGTGGACACGCACATCCACGCACACACATAGAGAAGGCAAGGGAAAGGAGAGCGCAGCTATAAATGTGTCTCCCAGCACAAAATGCCACTAAACACAACAGGCCATGTCTAGGTGAGCAGTGCCAAAGGCTCTCCTCCACTGAATAGGAAATGTGCTGCGCATTCAAAGCATGAAATGATGCTGTTCACACCGAGCATACAGGAATAATATCACTTAAGTTATCAAGACTTGTATCACAATATGAAGTCAATACATCAGCACAGCCCATTAAGCTGTCATTGGCGTGACATAAGTTATAACAGTGCAGCAGACATGACATGTCATAAAGCTGTCTGCTAGTATGACTCTGTCATAAACTGTACTAGCCACTTTAGCTTGGCTGCTTTGATAGTAACATATGTCAGTGGAGCTGTAGCACAAAGTGTCAAGGCAGTGTGGGTAATGACCTCCCTTGCAGTGTAAAGCTGGGAAACTACAGAATTTAAGCTTAGAAAAATGTCAGAATCAACGGGGCACAGAGCAGTGACTGAAACATCTAATATACAGATTCAACATAAAACATCAACTTATGAGGATTTTGTTCCTTACTAAACACAGAGATGCGTTAAAGGTCATATCGCCTAATTAAAACTGTCACAACTGCCGCTATCTGTAATCTGTGACTTAAATTTAAAAAGGCTCAGAAACGTGGGCTGCCTGTTCTCCTTGAACATAAATTCTTCTATATTTATGTGCCGTATCTGACGCCTCCTTGTCACACCAAATTCAACATCGTTTTTAATTTAATTTAATTTCTCTTCACTGAGATAACAGATGTTCCTTTCCAGGTGAAGTTGTATAGAGTTGTTTTGCATCAGAGAAATATTTTGACAGGCTAACTTGACTTCAAGTATTTGTTTAGTGATTGTAACTTTGTGGAGAAAAACAGTGTAAGTAAAAAGCAAGATACCTTCTTTTTTTTTGCTGCATTTTACCAAACACCTATCCACATTAATGCACAGATTTTGGAATTTCATGTAAGTGACCAGAATAACACACATTTCTACAAATTCCCTCATATAAGACACAATTCTACAAAACAAATCAGTGGTTTAAATGTAATTCGAAAAAAAAGGGATGTGTCTTTCTGGGATGTAATATAGAATAAAATGGAGTTCAGGTACACTGCCTGAAGAAAACTTTGATTCTTCCATTAACACACTGACAACTTTGTTTTTGAAATTACACAGCTAATATACTAGGGTTTTCCCTGCCTATCTGACTTGAAAGTGGGCTTTGTATTTTTGGCTGCTGCCTCTGTTGAAAATTCTGACAAAAACAGAGGTGTAAAGGCTTTTTTAACACCAAAACTAGTGTGCCTTTTATAAGCATCCTTTTGTGCACTTTGGTGTGCATGCCTTACACTCAGCACGCTAATGTGAAGGCAACAGTGGAATGACACATTCACAATTTTTGCAAGATCAAGGTAAGCATGAGGCAAACAAATCTGTTTTGGAATGAAAACTAGGTTAGCTTGAGTAAGTAAACGGAACTAGATATAGATATTTTCCTTGATTAATGAATCAAAAGCTGTTAAAGCTTTGCCAGTTCATTAGGGTTTTTTTAGTATGTGAAAATGATCCCTCAATAATAAGCCCAAATCATTACTGTGCAATGTGCAGTTAGTCCTGTCTCGACCTGATCAGATGCAACAAGTGCTGCAAAAGCTTCTGGCAGTTAATTCAAGTTAAGGACCGTCAATAAATTACCGTTTGAATTAGGGTTGAGTGATGACCATCAAATGGCATATGACAATGTCCACAGTGAAACATTGTGATGATATACTGGGTCTAAAAAGGTCTTCATCTCAGCACCACAGGTCCATAATTTAGGTGTGTTTAAAAAGAAAATAATAAACATGACATGGTGCAATGAATAGGTTGGGTATGTCTTGCGTTTTTTCTGATACTGCTACTTTTAAAATGGTACCAATGCCTATACAGTGCCTGCCCCAATACTTTTATAGAGTTTAATACTTGATACAATGTTACAATGGTAGAGGGCTCAGTAGTCAATCAATGTCAGCCGTCACAATGGACAATAGTGTCCTCCATCAGCCCGACTCTAGCTTGAATGATTCAGAACCAGTGTTATTTTAAATGCCATCGTGCGGACTTGCCCACAGTAGTGATTATGATTATGATTTTCAATAGCTTCCATGTCACGACCCACTCACTTAAAATCAATACTGAATTTTATTACTACACTGGACAAATAGGACACACCTCTATATTGGATTTAAGTGCCTCTTATTTTTTACATTACTATATTTATTGAAAATTCATGACTTATTTTAATATCAGGCTCTGTGCCCTTTTGTCCTTTCTCTCTCCAGTTTATTTGTCTGTCCTCAAGTTGGTAAGCAAAAAGTGAAATCGGGATTTTTTATTTTTTTTTTTTTTACTTTATGGCAGTGCATTTTAAAGATGCACACCCAAACTGTTTACATCCGTGCATGCCACCTTTGTCCCAAAAAGTCCAGGGAAATTCCAGCATACCTCAGACATCTTCAACAAAACGTCCTCACAGTTATCATCATAAACCTTTAATCATCTCAAACTGTCTGAATATGGTTGAAAAACACAATGCGTGTGGGTGCAAGGTGTAATTACAGTCTATTCAGAGAGCATTTTATTCATTGGTATTCAGCAAACTGCACTGTCATTACATAGATTTATGGCCATGCTCATATATTGTATAACTTTTATGTCTAAGGATGTTTGGAATGCCTCTGAACAAAACCTTTCTGAATTATAATTAAATGGTGTGAATTTCTTTGGAGGCTGCCTCTGTGGCTTAACAACAACAGCTTCTAATAAAAAAGTTTTTTTTAAAAACTAATTAAGGTCATATATACAAAGATGATACTGCGGTCTAGTTACCAGAAAAGCTGCCTCAAAACAAGTCAAGTCTTGGGATTAATATCAGTTTGGTTAAATGTATATGGGTAAACAAGAGTGAATGAATGTTATGAGTTTACGAATATGAAATGTGATGACTGTTCAAAACTGCTTTGTGCATTGACAAGTAGATAATTCAGGTCCTTGATTATGATTGGCTAAGCTGCGTTTGAAGCTGTTGTAAAACACTCTATAAACACAAACCTGTGACCACATTAAATCAGTATTACTGTGCCAAACAAGTTGTTTCAAAATGTCAGATTTTGTTGTGAATTTTAATTTACTGGGCTAAGCGTGGATGAGTGGCTGAAAGAGATCAAGGAGAAAGATTACAAAAAGGAGGATTAAATGTCGCTGAAGAACTACATTGCTTGGCAGAAGAATTATTAATTGAACATTAAATGTTTGTATTATTTCTTACTGTGTGTTGGTGCAACTGTGTGGCATAATGACAAAGACTTTAATCTGTTTGGACATCAATCATTACATCACTTTATCTTCTCTTACTTCATTAAGTAACAGTTGCAGTTCAAAACAATTGCTGTTTATTGGGTTCCAGCTGTTGCTAAGACACTGTCGAAAGGCTGCAGGATTATGGTCTGTCTGCTCACCATTAACAGAGATATCCATATGCTTGCTCCAGATGCCCAGTGCCTCTACCACTCGCTCATTATCTGCTCTCCGTTTACGAGCTGGCAGAGTGGAAATCATATCTCATTCCAAGTGCAGCTGGAAACATTTGGATATTCAGCTGTCCGTTTATTTTAAGTGTATGCTTTGCTCATTACAAACACTTCTGATTGTTTTATTATATGTAATCAGATACTACACTGATACACTCAATGGAAATCACAGCAAAAGACAAGATGTTCTGTGAAACACTGAGAGACAAACAGATGATATTCTCTCTTCTGAATATTTAGTCACTTGACAATAACAGTTCTTTTCACATTAAATCACAAGATGTAAGAAACAAAGAATCGTGGCCAGTGAAGACAAACTGTTAAACAGCCGGTTTCTCTCAATCCTTTGCAACCAACAAGACTGGGTTTACCTACATTTTTGAACCCTGAGTTTGTGCATAAACATGGCTCCATTAGTACTGTGAAACATATCTGACTCGATCAAGATGTTCAACAGTATGTTTCCACTGATGAAACTGAGATGCACATATGCTCCTCTGTGTAGCCTGATTTTGCTCTAAGAATCTTTGCATCTTTGCAAACAAATACAACAGCAAACACGTACAATGTCAGATAAAATTTAGCATCATCGCGCGTAGTCCTCGTAAAGGTGTGAAAATCCTCTGCAGCCCCGATCAACCCACCTTATTTACCAGAGATGAAAAGCCTGTTGGTTGGTGTAATTAGGGTGCTGATCTGCTGTGCAGTGTGGCAGGGACACGCTTTAATAAGGAAGGTTGGCACTGTTGTGGAAATTTTATTCCCGGTCTGCCTATGGAGAGTCAAAAGAACAAGACTGGCAAGGTTGCATGCACCAAGATGTTTATTCTCTATAGAGAGGAGACACAAGACACAGAACCACACGGCAGAAAGCCTGTCTCTTATACACATCTACACAGGAGTTGCTGATGTGCTGCTGCCTCAGTCTGTTGGTTTGTGTTATTGTGTGACTTCTGTGAATGCACACTAACCTTCTAATACACCAAAGTCAAACACTAAACAATGACATAAACAAACTAACTGATTGAGGCAGTGGTAGACCAGCAACTCCTCATGTTCTGAGAGGTGGAATTACTTTTTTTTGCCAAGTCTGATGGCTTTGGACAGAGCGATATTGGAGTTTGGCAGGCAGTGAGACAGACAGCCACTTAACTCATCTTCCAGAGTGTATTATGTTAGAACAGTGGACTTTTCAGAATAACAGGCTGAACTTTGCATTGGCAGACATATTGCTCCTTTAAACTGTGCTGAACATTTTCAGAAGGAACTGATACACACACTGAAGTTATTTCTCAAAGTTTTATAGTAAAAACCACAAATAAAATTAGCAGAACTATGCATGTTTTCTTGGAACAAGCATATGAAAACCATATAAAATATGCATTAACTAACTTAATAACTCTCTCTCTCATACACACACACAGTCCATCACAATCCATCAGGTTTGACTCCTGCCTGTGCCCCTTTGCTGCATGTCATCACCCCATTCTCTTATTTCCCCCTTTCTCGTCCTCACTTGAGCTGTCTTATCCAAATTGGGGCATAAAAGCCCCCAAAAATATTTTTTTTTAAAGTCTACATTAGCAGCATTAAATACAATGATCCCAACAATTGACAGACAGTAAATAATAGTCTTGTTTACTGTTTCTCCTGCGGGAACACATTTATAACAAGATTTGACAACTGCTGGATTTTAAATGAATAAAGTATGTCGGTTGGGTGACTAAACTAAGTAATGTGTGCAGTGGGCAAGGCTGCAGACACACTGTGGTGTTTTTACAGGAGAGCCAGTAACACTGAAAACTAAACTGAAACTAGGTAAACTTCTGTTTACATCACTGACAAGATTTTAGCAACTCTGATGAAGCATGACATCATGCATTGAGCTATTGAACACAATATCTCATACAAAATTTGCTTCTCAGGCAAAGGCATGTCTGTTAAATCCTTTATTGGTCTAATTTGGCTTATCTTCATGGTCTTTGAGATCTCGGGGAAAATGCAAACAAAAATGCAAAGAGGAAAAAAAGGAATTTCACAGCACTAATTCTTCCTGAGATTAGTTCCTGAGGTTATTTGGTCAAAAAAATATCCATAAGAGATAATACAGGCTGGTTTGTAGTTCGTGTAAGGTTGCTGTGATTCTTACAGACTAGATGACAAAAAGGCTTTTAATAAAACATCAGACTAATATCAGGCTTAATACAATCTCTCAGACATCAGCCGCACACAATGGAATTGTACGGTATCAAATCAGGCAATCTCTTGATAAAATTAATCGCTTCAAGTCTGGTGATGCTAATAATCTCCTGATTGTATTATCTTCACAAGCTCCCAGTGGGAATCTGTGTGTATTATAACAGTCATTATTATGTTTATATCTGTGGTTGGGAGGGTGAAGGGTGAGCTGATTTTTTGAGTGTGCCAGTGTGTTTCTGTGCGTGTGTGTGCTTGTGTGTGCTTGCGTCTGTATCCCATTATCTTTGTCATTAACGACAATAATGGCACTCATTGCGGGCACCTCAGGCTATGTTTTGAGGATCTCGTACACACACACACACACGCACGCACACATGCACGCACACACACACTGAAGCTGTCTTCCGGCCTGCATCTCTGCCTAATTGGGAAGGGAACAGTAGTGGTGTGGGCGATCACACCAAAGCCCCTCGCTCATTGACACAAGGTTAAAGACCCATTAACTTGACCAGTGGAAAAAAAATGAAGAGAGGACAAAAGAGAGACCGAGTTAAGGGAGGGGGGACTTTCTCTGCAACAGACAGAGAAAGAGAGAGGTGCATGACTGCGGCCTCTTTAATGTCCGAACCTGCCTGCCCACCCAAAGCTTCGAAAATCCTAGTATAACGGACCAGCGAGCCAAGATTGTGCTGGTTATGTCACATGTCTGCCGACACGTGAGACCTTTTTATTAAAGATCGTGGTACACGACTGTCATATGGTCCAACTGTGCACACAGGTGCCTGCCCTGTGGCAACATTGTGAATGGACACAAGGGGAAACACAAACCCCAGTCTCCTTGTACTAGTAATTACAGTCATTCATTGGGCGATTCTGCAGCACACAATTCACGTCCAACACGAAGATCAGAGCAATACAATAAACAGTGTAGCCCAGTGGAAAGTCACATATCTACACTTAATGCCAGAGTTTGTGGATTGTGTCCTCTCTGTAACCCATCTGGGGTCTGTGGATACAAAAATCTGTAGGATTAAAGTTAAAGACATGCATTAAATGTAAATTGGGATATTGCCAGGTTGCCAACTTAAAAAAGCACATGACTCATTTTAATGAAGCTATGTGACCTTTTCAGGGTTTTCTTATGTATAAAGTAAACAAACTATCAGTGCAAAAAGCAGCACTGTGCCAAAAAGTATGACATTAATCCCTCATTCCTTGTGTATGTGTGTTTATAAATCAGTGTGCGTGGGTGTGTGCACTCTCACTCAGAGCTCCAAACCCATCTAAACTTGAAATTCAGTCCAAGAGTCCAAATCCCACAAAAATGGGGTGTGCACTCCTGCACCCTGAGTGTCAAGACAAGAATATTTCAGTGAGCACCCCATGCAGAGGAAGATTCCCTTTCCTTTTTTTAAATCTTTTGAGAAACGCTGCGCTGAAAGCAAAGTGGTGAAGTCCAGAGGGTGAAGGCCTGGCTAAATCAATTCTTTTTGAGCTGAGCTTTTGTGTATTGACTAATAAAGATGCATGTTTCACTTTTGAAATCAAATGTGAAGGCTTATAAAAGGAATATTCATGTGGAGAGAATGATTAAAAAGAAAATCAGTTTCTAAGAGAATCTTAATATGGACACACATATATACACACATATTTTTCTAAAATCAAAGCCTTCTGCAAACACAAGTGAAATTGGCAAGGTAAGCTCAGTCCATTTCTTTTTTTCATTTCAACTTCTCACCCCACAACTCCAATTTTTTTTAACTTTTGAATCCTCTAGTGTCATTACTTCTTTTAAGTTTTCATCTTGCTCACTCTGTTTCCTTACTACCTTTTTCTTTCTTCCCGTTTCCCATTTTTGTACGTCCACACTCTTTTATTTTGCTCCAGACACCTCTCATTAAACTTGCAGTGTAGAGTCCTCTTGTAAGCTAAATATTCTTTTTATGCAGTTAGTGTTTCTGAGCCAATATTGTGCATATCTTTAAAGTGTCTTTAATTGACTTTATTTTTTATAACAATGTATCAAATGACAGTGTGAAAGGGGACTCTCGTAGTGATGAATCTACAGAGACTTATAAGTCAAATCTGCAGCTCCCCTCGGCTCTACGGAGCTTTATAGCAAGTCTCAGCTCTGGCCTGCGACTTTACGGTTTTGATTCACTCTTATAGAGTCGTTTTTGGCCACAGCAGGCAGTTGTTTTCAGTGAACAAGCTCTAAAAACCCACTGTACAATACTGCCCAGCACCAAACAGCGGACAGACACAGTTAGCAAATTAGCTGGTGAACATAATGGAGCATTTGGCAGATTAACAACTACACATTTTGCACAACAGTTTGTAGAGACCACAAACAGGGCTAAAACAAGAGTGAATATTGGACTTAGATTTGCCAGGTCAAACCAAATACGAGATCCTTAGTAAATTTGTGTGACATGAAACTTATATGATTTGGAAACTAATAAGCACTATATATATAACAGAAAATGAAAAACCTTAGTAGATGTGTAATATCAAACATATGAGTTGGGCAACCATAAGCATAGTGAAACTGAACTCTTGCAAGTACTGCATAAAAACCTAACGAGATGTCACATGAGACTTTCAAATAAAAAAAGCATATGGTATATATATTTATGGTTTATGTCTTTATAAGACAGACGTTTTAAATATTTAATTTGAAATTAAAATTAAGCAACTATTAGCTTTCCATACCATCTGAGAAAATGATGTTATTGTTGTGTTCACGACTTGTTTCTGCTGCTCTATAGTGGTCAGAAAATAGTTATTGTAGATTTATCATCCAACAAATTTGTTGAATTGATTTCCTACCTCATAAAATATTTGAAAAGACACTTTTTTTTAAACAAAGTTTTGAAATCTGCATTGTTTACACTGGCTAATGATCTTCTCCTCCTTTTCCAGGTGCACTGATCACTTTCACTGCACAACAATCACAAAATGTGAATAGCCTCTTAGATTTGGCAGACACTGCCAGGCTGTGAAGTGGAAGTCAGTTTCATTTAGCTTGAATTACATGCAGTTCTACAGGCAGCAAAGCTGAGATGTTTCCACATGAAGTAAGAATTAAAACAGGCAAGCCCCTGTAAAGAAGTGGAGACCAGCCAAAATGTCCTCCTCCACAAAGCTAGGCAAACAAGCATGCACGCACACACACATGCACACACACACACACTGTATATATGTATATATACACACAGGACAGCACCTCTCCTGATCCTAGTCCTTGTGTCGTCCTTGTACAACTTCACATGCGTTGGTGTTTCTGTCCCTGCAGTAAGCACACAGGTGCCAAACTCCCACTTAGCTCTCAAACACACAAATACACAGGTGACAACCTTTCTCCAGCTCCTTTACATCATTCAAAGTGACAGCATCCCTTTGCAGCCATATAGTGTTGCTCTCCCACACAGAAACCGTCTGTTAACACCGTATACACCTTCACATATGCAATCACACACACACACACACTCACACACAATTTTCTCAGCAGAGTGAGAGCCAAGACACCGCAAGTACCTGACGTGAATGTTCTTATGTAGCTCCTAATCTCTTTCACAGAAAACAACTGTACCTCACCAGGAGAGGAGAAGTGACTCATAACACAAATGGCCTTCACATATTAAGAACAAAGGGAGCTTGAGAGACATGAAGCACAAAAACATGTAAGACAAGGAAAAGAGAGAAAACATTCACAGTAACAAGGCTATAAATCTCTGCTCTACAATTTACACAGCACGTTGCTAGAACGTGGCCAAGACTTCTTTTATTATCGTCATATTTTCCAGGGTCTTAGGTGAAGTTTAAATGAGGTAAACAGCACCCGCCTACACACACACACACACACAATTTTCTTCACGTAAATTAGGAGGAGCTGAGGTGAGTTCAATATCAATGAATTGGGGTTGTCGGTCCTCAAAATCCACAATTTGATTTGACTTTAGATTTTTGTTTCAATTTGATTTTCAGTTTAAACACTTTGTAATACTATGTGATACTATGAGAATTGTTGAGGTGGACAAAAAAATGTGACTCTTTATTAATGATTCCTGAACCATTTTTTAAATTGATGAATCAGCTTTACACATATAAATATGTAGGCCTAAATAATTAGCGCTTAGTCTGTTAGCTCAATGCTAGCACAAAATGCACATTGTATTAGAACCCAAGAATTATGAAAGTATCTAATCAGGAGATTAGGGTATCACCCCAGCACTAGAGAACTGCAGATTCTGCTATTGATTTTGGTTCATTTCAGGACATAAATCATTAAATTTGGCAACAAAACACACAAATAAGCCAATATAAGTCTGACAGATTACAGAAGAAAAGCGGGGGAATAAAGAACAAATAAACAAGGTCTTTCATCTGTTTATGGCTAAATTACTATAACATAAAAAATGTTGTTCTTTGTATCTAACAAGTAACAAAGAGACCTGACCTCTGTGAGAGGCATTAGAACCTTGTAAGCTTCATCTTTGGCCATTTATTTATCTAAAGATCACTTTCTGGGTCAAAAACATATCCTTAAAAATCTTTTTATCACATTAAACCAGAAACTACAGGTCACTATTCATTACAAAATGGCTGAACCCTTTGTATGTATTTTTCAGTATATTCATGAGAATTAAGACATATAACCCTTATATTGAAAACCTAGAGATAGAAAAGTAAAAAATAAACTGTAAAACCATATCTTTCACCTGGTCTAAAGTGTGTTTCCTGAGGGGGAAACTGATGCATTTAATGTATTCAGAGAAAACTCTGGAGTGAAGGGAAGAGAGCAGCCGAATGAAAGAGGAGAGGAGCAGGATATGATACTAAGAGATGTAAGGCAAAGGAAGAGATGAATTGAGCAGATGGTAGTGTGCTCTCAGGTGTACAAGTACCTGCAGAGAGAGAGCTGTTGCACAGAGGGAAGGAGGCAGAGATGGCGAGATAGGTGAATAATGGGAGGGACTGAACATGAACGGAAAGTGTTGGGAAAGCTATGGAACATAGAAGGAATAAACTGAAAAAAATAAAAGTTGGAGGAAGAGGTGGACGGAAGCTGGCAGTGAAGGAGAACGAGATCGGAAGAGAGGACAGAGAGAGAACGGAAGCTGGCTGCAGTAAAGGGACGGATGGAGGCATGGTGAGCGGGTTAGAAGTTGAGGTGAGAGCCAGCGGGATGCAAGGTGACCAAAAGAGATGAAAGCAGGGGTTGGAAGGAAGAGAAAGTTTGAGCTGCTACTCATATCTCCCCTATAGGAGGACAGGAGCGAGGGTAGAGAGGCAGGAGGGAGATAGCGGATAAAGTTTTGGAGAGCAAATAGGTGAAACTGGACAAAGATGGAGAGATGAAACAAAGGGAATATGTTGTAAAGGGACTTGGTCACTTAAAAGGTAGGACAGAGAGGTAAAGGAGAAGGGAAGACAGTTAAAGAGAATTCGTTCAGATGTAGACAGATAAGTAATGAGTTGAGGATAAAGGCGAAGGAATGATGAAAGAAAGGACGGGGGAAATGTGCTTGTAAGGCCAGAGAAAGGAACATAAACATACACACAATGTCAAGATATTCAGCTGTTCATTCTCTCTCACCTCGGTTTCTAGTGTCTTTTAAGCATAATATATAAATTATTGCAACCTTTAGCTTTTTTACCTTCCTCCTTTATTGCCTATCCTTTCTCCTTGCTCACTTTCCTCAGCTATATTTTGTTCCATTTATCAGTTTCTGCTTCCAGCCACAAACACACACACACACACACACTTGGGTTCTACAGTAGTTCTGGTTTCAACCTTGTCTCCTATGAATAATGTTTATGGGCAACTAATAATAGATATCTACATTCATTAGCAACATTTTCTGCTGATGGAGGAAGTAGTGGGATGCTCATATATTGTAGGGAAGCAGAAAGTGTGTGTGTGTCTGGGAGCAGAAATGCAAAGTGTGTGACAACTGCATCAGAGACCAGGGACTGCACCTCACACTCGAACTGAGCAATACATTTTTCAATAATTGACCAGGGGTGGTTTTACGAGGGATTATATGCTGGACTATGTCTTAAGCATAATTTATCATTTTAGCAGATGTATTCATTAGTGAGCTCTAAAGCTGCTGGTGGATTTTGTTCATCTTGAGGCCAGCCATTTCCCCCTGTTGCTAGTTTGTTAAATTACGCTAACCAGCTGCTTGCTGTAGCTTCATATCTACTGCTCAGTAACGACACTCACTCAGAAAGTGTATTCTTCAAAAAGGGCAAACTTCTCATTTAATCATGAACATAATCTTTAGTGCTTTACCCTACCTAAGTGAATTTCATTGTGAAAATACGCTTATAAGGAAATGTATACCACTCTTATATGTATGCATAATATGAATAGGAATATAAAGTAACATCTAGCAGCCTGTTAGTTAGCTTAGCATAAAACAGCTAGCCAGGCTCTGTCCAGAGGTAAAAAAATGTACCTACCAGCACCTCTAATCTAACTAATTAACATTACATCTGGTTA
Source organism: Lutjanus campechanus (assembly GCA_027495735.1). Lineage (NCBI taxonomy): Eukaryota > Metazoa > Chordata > Actinopteri > Lutjaniformes > Lutjanidae > Lutjanus > Lutjanus campechanus. The sequence goes on from JAJHUR010092737.1 coordinate 21,211, forward strand.
GTTTAATAAATACAAAAAAGTACAAAAGTGTAAAAATGACAGATCATGGTTTTGGGGGGTTACGTGTTGGTTGGTTTCTTCACTTCATGAAGTCTCTTGGGAAGGTGAAGAAGAAAAGACTATGCCAGCCTAGAAATGGTCCAGTACTTAACCCTCCAGACAAAAACATATAATTTTTTACACTTTGGCTTTTGTTCAGATTAGGCTACTCTTACAAGAAAGTGCTCAACACTGTCACAATTCAACCCACAATTACTGTAAGAAACCTAGAATCATCATTTCCTCCTCAAAATGTCCTGAGAGACACAGGAGACTAAAAACAGTTGTTTTTTTTTCTCATTCTGGTTTCATCACTCCAACACAGATACACACTTCATCCATTCAGCCCTTTGCTCATACTCTGTCACTCTCTTTTTTTCCTCTCTCTCTGGTCATTTTATGATGCACTTTTCAGTACAGCTCTCAGAAATCACTTCTACATGACTGTTCTGTGCGTCATCAAGACGAGGATGAGTTGGAAGGTTAGAGACAGACTGACAGAGAGAAAATCCCCTCCTGTGTTCAGCATGAGTTTGCCTTTTATCCCGTTCCATCTCGTTTGTGATGGTTTGATCAAAATAATTACCGACGTGGCTGTTTGCGCACAAGGACTGTACTCGCATACACACACACAAACATCAGTCGCAAAAACTGGACTTCACAGACTGACACAAACACCAAGTCTGTCCCACATGAAGGCTGTCTTAGAGCGTGAAGACATGCTGATTGATTGGCGCCTGGGGGAGCCTGTCCCTTCCCATTAACATCTCCCTATCAGTGGAAATATATGAATAGATATTTCACCACCAGCAGTGTGGCTCTGTGTGAGTATATACAAATGAGGGGTGTATCTCTGCCATGCTTGTGTACACCGGGACTTCTGTGTGTGTGTTTATGTTGACTGAAAATCTTGTGCTAACTTCCCAAAAACAAGAAAACTAAATATAAATTCCAACAATCATAATCAAAACAAACTCCCCATGAGATCATTTTAGAAGATTTTGTAGGACTGGGTAACATAACCTATAATAAAGACTGATTGTCACATTTACCTCAATAATAATTAGTCTAATAAATTATATTAAATATAGTGTACTTGATGTGCAAGATTCTGTCCTCACAGCAGAGCTCTAAACAGTTCTTTGTGTTGACAATAAACAGAAAATATCATCAGTAATCATAAATGATTACTATTAATAGCATTCAACATTAAGTACAAGTATTTACTCAAACTGGGAAATCTAACTAAGTTAACTTTCTGTTGCATCTATCAGAATAATTAATATTATAAATAGGCTAGATCTAAGCACTTTTACAGCTACTGTTACCTCAGCAGTTTTAAGGGTATGCAGTGATGTCATTATTGACAAAGCTTGTGTAACAGAGTGCTGCGTCAGTAACAATCTGTTTAATCATCATCCTCTACTGCTCATGGGTTAAAGTTGTAGCTAACCCATCGTCATTGTTGTCATCTGCTGGTAAACAAAACTCAAGAATTCTTCTTGGTTGTTGGTTTGTGTAGCTGAAACTGAACGTTCAATATTACATTCAGTTTACTGCTAACCTAACTGTGCGATGTCCAAGCGCATCTGCCCTCCCTGAGTGCATTACCTCTCCCGCACACTCGCCACACTGACATTGTGCAACTCTGCTGTGTTCTAACAGTGTGTAAATTTAATTTAATTTTGTCCTATAGCCCATCATGTTGTCTGAGGCCGAAGTGTGTCCACAGGACCAACATGTAATCTGTTTTGTTTTGTGTATATGCACTTTCTCCTTTGCACCTGCCTACCGCTGCATTTTTCCAACAGTCGAGTCGTTTTTTCAAGCTCAAGTAGATTTACTTGCTTTAAACTGCTGCTCACCAGACTGCTTTAGCAAAAATAGTCATTTAACCTCGCTGAACACAGGAATTGCTGGTCTACCATTGTCTGGATCTGTTAGTTTGTTTGTGTTATTGTGTAACTGGTGTTTTAGAAAATAGTTCAGACCCACAGAAGTCACACAATGACATCAACAAACTAATCGATCCAGGCAGTGGTTGTCTCCTGTGTTCTAAGAGGTAAAATTACTGATTTTGCTAAAAGACTGTAGTGGCTTTGTAGAGAGAAATGTTTGACTTGTAGAACAGCAGTTATCTTTCAGAAAAATTTCTCTTGATAGCAAAGTAAAGCTGTGAAAACACTCTAAATGGAATATTTAGTGTACACTTAAAATACTATTTATTTTTTACAGTGGGCCTTTTTTAAGTGACTAAAATGTGTTTTACTGCTCACTCTGTCCTGAGCGGCTCACCGTTAAGCTTCCTACACCAGTGCAATACTCCTGCTGCATCAAACTGGGGCCATGCCAACTGTCATCTACTGCAGCTGATACCCTGACTGTGGATAAGTACCTCATACAACCCCACATCAAAAAAAAAACCATTCCTTTAAGGGGTAGAAGGCAGTATGTATGCAGGAATGAATTTATCCAACATATCAAAATGTCTAAAATTAGCTCAGTTAGAGAATCATTATGTTGGTTTCAATCCTACGACTTTGGCTAGTTGTCGCTATACTGTACATTTTCAAATGTTATTTTTCTGAGCACATCAATGACTTTAAGAGCCTGTGTTCCAGTAACCAGCCTAAATGGACTTTGTGGCGAGGTTGTTTTGGTTACTGTTGTTTCCAAGGTCAAGAATGAACTTTCAAACGTAAAATCATAATCAAGTGCAAAACCATCCAGATAAATTATCATCCACTAAAGAAGATTTTTGGCCTGAGTTCAACATGGTGCCTTTTCATTCTATTTTATTTATAAACAAAAAAACTGCCAAGCACTAAAAGCATTTTTAGTAAACTCATACAATCATAAATTCATTACACCTTTGACACCAAAAAATTATTTGGAGCCCGGTAGGTATTAATAAATAACTTTTCCCTATGTATGAGCAATTTGTCCTCACAGTGTAGCAGTGCAGCTGCATTTTGCAGAGTGGCGCCTTCATATTATGAATGGCTCCCCTAAAATAATAACATCATCTCATTCATTACATTTGTTGTTCTCCCCTCAACACTCTTTATCACACAGTTTGGACGTAGTTTCAGCAGTCCTTGTTTAACTTTTTTTTCTTTTTTTTAGAGTTTATAACCACTGAAATCCTTGTTCTTGTCGACCTCCAGCAGTTTAACTTCTCACTTTGCTGCAGTGCTACTCCTGGACCCTGTAACTTCAAAATTGGATGTGGTTGCAGGTGCAACAAAGCACACTTCTGACCACACCAATCAGTGGGCAGGTTGTGGTCTCACATGAAACTGGCTAAAAAGTTTCTACCATGAGATAACAGCAACACACTGCTTGTCAGTCTGGTCAGTTATTCCATAGTTAGAGGGGACAAATGACTCATTCGTGCACACATCATGCTCACTAATTAATTTGTGTGCACTATGTATTTGTGGTGTACAAATGCAAATGCAACCAACTTTAAATTTATAATTTGAATATTTACCCACCTGCCTTCACATGCACACAGTGAATGTGAGAAGAACTTGTGGCTGTCTGGGAATAGATGTCAAATCCTATGTAACCAAATTTGTAATGTAAATAAAATTTGTCTACCTGAACTACAAAGTATTCATCTGCAAAACAGCATCCAAAAGAAGAGAAGGCTGTCAAATCTCTATCTGTACTTAAAAAGGAGGCATAAAGAAAGATAAGCCAAGTGTCAGTGAGCTAGCTAAGTGGTCTTTCTGCTTGATGACGAGACAGGCCATATAAATCTATTGTTACATTACGTCAGCATTAACTGATGCCAGCACCGACATAAATGCTACACGCCACACATGCGTGAGAGAGCTAGATGTTACTGCACTTGGTCTTGGCTTGGTATCAACCCATCAAAGTCACAGTCTCAGTCAGGGAGCCTGACTCTTATGAAGGCACAATAATGTTGAAACATTAGTCTGTTTGCACTATTAAAGCTGTAAATTGATCCGTTGTGTTCCAGCTCTTTGATGCCCTTATGATTCAATACCTATTTTGTATGTAATTTACATTAAGGCAAGATGTTGAACTTGTTAAATGAAATGTCATAAAAATGCATGCAAAATTCACACACATGCACAAAACATAAAACAAAAAACAGGCTTATAAAGAAAGGAACAATTTGCACACAGCCCTGTGTAATGTGCAAAGCTGTGGAACAGAACATCCACAACCCCAGAAGGTGAAAAAGCCCTTCCTATCTACATGTCAAATTTATATTGCTTTGACCTTTTCCCTCAGGTCTTCCCATTTCTCAGTGCATGCAGAGATTCCCTAAACTGCTGATGTCTGCACCACCTTGCCTCTTTCTACACATTTGGATAAAGGGGTGGGGGGTGATACGGGGGGGTAGGCAATATCTACAACAGCACTTTCAGCTCTTAATTCACACAGATAGGACACATGAATGGCAAACTGAAGTCCCCGGGGCATTTTTCTTCACCATTCAAATGTTTGTTCCACAATAAACTGATGGGAAAATATATTTGTAGCTTGGAAATTGGTTTACTCTGTGTGTGTGTGTGTGTGTGTGTGTGTGTGTGTGTGTGTAGGTGTGTGTGTGCGTGTGCATTGTGGTTTTGCTTCCATCAAGTGAATCTATGTGGATTCTCTCAAGGACTTCAAAAGGACAGCTATAGAGTTATATGCATGTTTACCTTCGGTTATTATTCGTAATGATAATGTTGTGGGTATACTGTAGAGTCAAAGTAAAAATGGAGTCATGATGAATTGAAGTCGTCTAGCTGTGACCTTAACCAACATTGTACAATTATTCAAAGGGGAGTTGGAAGCAAATAATTGGTTTCCAGGACAAAATGGGACAATTTTTATCAACCCACACACCCATAACTAAACAGCATCATTCTCTGCTGTACACCTGAAGGTCACTGGTGGAGATACAGTAATTAAACATCACATTCTGACACACATTCCAGTGAGAAGAGTGGGTCCAAATAAGGAAAAGAATGACATACTAACAAGTCATCTAAATTTGAGGTAACCCAGGTGGATTCTGGATCCAGAGGTGCAAAGTTAACAGTTGTGGAAACTATCTGTGTACTGTGAAATGTTTTTTTCACAACAATTAACTTTGTTTCCACGCTACTGCAGTACTGACTATTTACAGTATAAGCATCTGACGCAGTGTAACAAAGGTTAAATCGAGGAGGAGCGAAGAGGAGGAAGAGCACGGGTGTCTGAGTCAATCCTTGTCAGAGATGACTGTTGCTCAGCGTCCTTTGATTCACTGTCCTCTTGTCGCACCCTCAGGGACAAGTTAGCACATTTGTGTGTTTGTGTGTGTCTGTGTGTGTTTATGTGTGACCCAAGGCAAGTGCCAGCATCTATGACCACATTTTACCACCTCCAAGCGCGACACATTAGCCAGTGGCAGCTGAGGGCAAGGACACTATCTGAGGGTTACGTAAAGGTCTGCGTGTGTGCTTGTGTGTCTGTGTGTGTATGTACGCATGTGCATTTGTGCAAGTGAGTGTTCTTGTTTATATTCCTTAGCTGTATGTGCGTTTTTACCACTGTGTGTACACAGCCTATGTATTAGAGCGTGTGCTGTATGTGTCTACATGACACAAAATCAGTGTCAATCATTGTTTTAACTGTGTTACAGTGATCACTCAGCATCTTCTCTGCAACTCAGAAAATGATGAGTGATAAACTTTGACTGCAGAAGCAGCCCCACTGTAAGTGACTGTATCTGTACAGACCTGCCCTCTGCCTGTAGTTTCTTATTCTCTCATATGTTGCTGTGTGCAGGATGTTTCCTTTGGGCAGTGGGGTGTGTAGCCTTCAGCCAATGCAGCACGCAGCTTTTTGAGGTCAGAACTGTATAAAAACGCTGTCTCTGTCTCTCTTCTCCACTCTCTATCTGTGAGAGTTTCACAAAGAGCTACACACACACACATTCACCCATAAAGACAGGATGAAAGATGGCTTCACACAAAATCTGCCATTATATAGAGGTGTGGGCACAGAGGTGCATGATATAGTAGAAGAAAATCATATTGAGATTATTTTGACAGATATTGGGATATGATTACAGTTAGCGGGAATGATCATTTTAGCATCACAATCTTCATTTTGACTGAAAAAAAAACCTAGAAGAATCATGATGATATTTGTTGGCATCTGTACCAAACAAACATGTTGTCTTACATCTAGAGAACAAGATCTGCAGGCCAGGGCATCTCTGCAGCATTACTGTGCTTCATTATAATGCTGTTTTGACACACATTTTTCCTTTGTCCAAAAAAATTGCTGTTTCTGCAATTTGGAGTATTGCACATGACCATATTGCATTTTTGATATTTTGATGAATTGTGCAGCCTGGTCTTGTTTATTTGTGCTGTGACTTTTTATTTCTGTGATTCACTGCTTTGTCCCTCACTTCATTCACTCTTTACCTCTCTCATTTGTTGAGCCAGGGAGGAGGAGCCAATTTGGTATTGTGTGTTTACAAACAATCTAGGATATTCTATCATTTGCTAAGGAAAAGATGGTCAAACCATATTGTAATGCTGCTATAGGAGCAGCTGCTGTGCTGCTTTTAACTGTTCGACCATTATTAAAGCTATATTAAAAAGGAACTTCTGGCCTCTCATTCACAATGATTATTCATTCTACTGGTGTCTCCCTATGATTGAATGGATGTGTGAGTGCACATGACAGCATTCAGAACAAAAGTTGGTGTCTTTGCTCCATTCAGTCCTTTGAAACTCAACGTGTTATGCTAAAAAAAAAAAATTCTTATGAATCAAACTTTCAACCAACAGTTAATTCTGTCTGATTAATTAGGCCTATTTCTATTTCTGAATCAATTTTAAGAAATATGCTTTTAACAACTAAACAGATTTTTTTTTTTTTTAAATATAAAGGAGGAAATGAATAACAGTTTTACACAGTGTTTATCCTTAGTGAGCGTAAATTTAAATGTACTTAAAAAATATCTAAGACAAGAAAGTCAAGGTAAGATGAGTGAGCATGCTTCAACCTTTCAATTTCTGGCAACGCACAACTTTTTAAAGAAACAAATATTTAAAAAATTTCAGAATAATTCAAAACCTTTTTGATGTTAAGTCTCACATATTGCGACTTGCTGAATACAAAGAAATTCTCAGTAAGGTCAAACTTGTACTGAACTTTGTTTAAGCTGATTCAGTTGAATACGAGTCATTTGTTTGCCCTTTTTGGAACACACTAAAACCCACTCCACATTATATTACCCATCCTCATTCCACCCGTTAAAAACTTCCGATCTGAATTTAAAGAGCCTGTTAGCTGACATTGACCACAGAGGACAAATAGAACCACTTTACCAGTTTTATTCACCTTCAAATAAAGAGATCTCTTTGCCGCACACACTTCAGGTTTACCATGAAGCCACAACACACACTGATCCCCGAGCTCCACATAAACACCACCTGATCTACACAACCACTCAGGCTTTAACCAGCCAATAACACTCACCAGTACACACACACTCACACATATGGATGGGAAATATGGAGACAATGCATTGCTGAGCAAGGGAAAGAGATGAATACACACGCACACATTTACACACAAAGGGATAACAGAATATGTACTACTGCCAGGCTTGGCTCACACCAAGGTTATGGAGAAAGAAGGATGACTGATGAGAGGGGGTGTAAGTGGCATAAATGCCTTGCTTGAATTGAATAGATCAAAGTAAGTGGGCCTGCAACACTACATAGACTGATCTACTGTTACAATGAAAAGACTTGTGAATACACGTTAAGGGCTGCTGGAAGAGGAGGGAAAAAATGAAAACAAAAAAAACCCAGAAAATGCTGCAGAGAGGACAGAAGAGGATAAGGAAGAGGATGTGCTGGGCAGGTTAAATGTGGTGTGGGGATACACCGTAATAAAGACGTCTCGCCTCGGAAGCTTTAGTGCTCCTGTGAGAGCTGCAGACACAAACAGCAGGAGGATTAAATACAAACCTTAGACCTTTCTTCTGCTCTCCGTCCTCTTTATCGCTTTGTGGCTCCTCTTTCTTCACGTCTCTCTTTTCACACTCACTTGAATCTCATGGTATGTTTTCAAATGTCCCCTTCAAAATACAAACAGCTAAGCTGCTTTTTCTCTTTTCTATCGTACTCATGTTCTAGGGTACTTTTCTTTATTTTGTCTCTTAATACAGCAATACTCACTCCCCTGAAGTTAAAAATAGAGCTATGCAAAATTATGCCAATGAGTAACTCCCAACCACCAGCACCCTCACTGGCTATATCCTGCCAAGTATAAGTTATCACCTCTGCATCATAAAATTTTCAACATCATAAAAATCATCCTGACCTAACTCACCTTTCAGTTACTCGCCTATTTATGTTCTTTATCAAGTGTTGTTCTTTTTTACTTGAGAAGAACTTACTTGACTACTTTATAGCTATTCAAGCAGTAATGTGGATTGGTCGATTTGTTGGTTCAGAACTGAAATATCCAACTAGGAGTGTGTCATATCGTGATAATGGCAATATTACAATATTAGAAATCCATATCATCATAATGGCACTATAACAGTGGGGGAGTTGGTTCCAAAAAGGGACATAACTTCAGCAGTGTGGAAGCAGTTTGGCTACAAAAGATTGGATGTACTGTACAATAAAACACGGTAATATGTACAGTAAGCGGTCAAGAGAGCTGTAATTGCTAAAACTGCTAAATTAATTTCACCAACTCAAGCAGAAGCACCCACTTGAGTATGAGGAGAGCCAAAAATCCTGACAGGGGAGCTCAATAGCTATTGTGTTCTACATCACCCACCCCCTAATCTCAACTCAACTGAATGGATTATGATTAAATTTTGTGCAGAATCCTACACGTATACATTCATGCATCCTCTGACTTTTCCTCTACAAGGTTCACATTAATGGTTTTGAGTGGAATGTCCCAACAACTGTTAGAAGATCTCTAATAGGCTTAATCTTTGCAATTCCTCCACAGTAACTTTATCAACTAGTGCCATCATCAGGTCAATTGAGCTTGTACAATCATTAGCTTTTTTTCTTAATACCTGCCAAACTAATGACACTCCTATCAGCCTCTGTTTCATATTTGTTTTTGGCGCTTCAGTAATTAGCAAATTTTAACATGCTGGACTCCTTACATAATGTACTTGGTCGACTGGTGGGAAGAAAATGTATACATACAGTATATACCTGTTAAGAGTTATAGATTGAATAGAATAGAATAGATGTAATCAATAAACTATTATAGATTCAAACATTCAAATATTGTTTGTTGAACTATGAAACCTTTTGTAAAAAAGAAAAAACTCAGCTAAAAACCCAAAATGCAGAGATTCAACTAACAAAATGACAGCTGACTCTGAGTGTTCTCCACTGATGACTCTAATCTAATCATCTCTAATCATCAAGTTAAACATTCTAGATCAAATAATATTCACACTTCTTACCAAAATACTCATTAAATTGTGTAATTTCATAAGAAAAATAAAAACTCTGAACAAAACTGATTGAATGATAGGGTTTCCTGCAACAGACAAACAGACAAAATGGTAATTTCATTTAATTTGGAGGAAACACTGATAAATTTAATAATTCAGTAATATATTGACTGAGGTGTAAAATGAACTGCTCCATAAAAACAAGATATATGTCACCATAATCAAATTGCCCCATTTCCCGCTCACGGTTGTGTTTGTGCGAGTGTGCGTGCATGTGTGTGTGTGTGTGTTTAGAGAGCTGTCTATCCCATTAACTGTGCTGACAGCTGATAGAGATGATAGACATGCTGTATTCATATCGCACTGGGTTTTCTCCTTCTCCCTCAGATAAACACACATGCAACACACTTCAATTAAGCCAAATACTTTTACCACACACAGACACAAATACACAAACAGAGGCAACCTTTTCCTAATCTTTCCTGTTATCTACCTGTAAAATGTGCATTATATTTCACATGGGGTGTAATTATGGTTTGGCTTTTTAGCAGAGCAAGGATATAATTATTTGAGAACACACAGGCTATCTGTGAACCAGTTTCTAAGAAGCCTGAGCTCAGAAAAAGTTTGCCAGTAGAAGAGAACAGCCTAATAGTGTTCTCCCCTGGAGGCTCGACGCAAAAACAGGCAGAGATACAGAAAACCAAACTTTTTATGTGGAGACACAAACACACACAGATGCACACACAAAGACACACACTTTTTTGATCAGAACAGCTTGTCTTAGTGACTAATACACAAGTCTTCACGGACCATTAACTTGCTCCAATTAAAACATGAAGCAATATGTTGTTTTCCTAGCAAGAGTTTTTGCATACTCCTTCATCAGCCCTCGGGGATGACACCTTGAGTCCATTTCTGTGTCTTATCCCTCCAGTCATTCACATATGGCTGTTTGCAGCTTCTCATTGCTTACAATATGCTAAAGGAAGATATGCTTACTTTTAAATGCTGTTGCAAGTGTGATGACGGTATGGGAAGCGCTTCCACTTCCATGAGCAAGGGAAAGAAAATCTTGCTTTTAATTTTGAAGTAATTTTAAATTATTTGGAACGTTCCGACACCGCAAACACTTTCTTTCACAACACCAACAGCCCTCCGCTGATCCCTCTGTTGTTTCACATATGGTTGAATGGAATTTGGCAACTCTCTTGCAATATGTTCATGGGTGTAGTAGACTGCATTCACAATATGGTTTGAAATGACATTTAAATTACCCATGCACCATTATGGTGTCAGATGTCTTCACCAACCCTTGGAGACAAAACTGTCTTATCCCATTTATCCAGAGAGTAAAAGAGTGCATTTATGAGAAATACGTCAGTCTGATAAAGGGGCGAAAAAGCCACAATGAGCTACAATTACCTTAAAAATGTCATCAGATTGAAAATTTATTTATTTAAAAAAAAGTCACATCTTGAAAAAGGGCTGGGGGTAGTTGCAGGTGATTATGACATTATTTCTTATATAATATTACTTCAGAAAAGTTCTCAAACTGATGACTGAACTCATCAAACAATGATGGAGAATGGGATTTCATGTGATTGAAAAAGTATAAAAGGCTTTTAAGTTTAACTGTCTAACTTCTCCTTATACACACATTCAATGACATTTCACATAATCAGTGCATATGACATCGCCTCAGATCTTGCTGACTTAGAGCCTTAACTCATTCTGCTCAACTTCCTCTTCAGAAATAATTTACAAATCACTTTTTTTTAAAGAAGAGTTACAGGACAGTGGCTGCCGAAATTGGATGTTTTGGTGGCCAAGTGTCACCACTTCTTGCCCTTTTATTATGAATGATGTTTTGGCTGCTGTAAGCAGAGTACAGATTTCTGTCATCACTTCACCTACTTCCAAGGTGCACGGTAGGGCTGAACAATTAATCAAAATTTTATTGAAATCGCATTATGGTCTACTGCAATTTTCAAATCACACGATGCTCAATATTTGTTAAAGGTAAAATGTGTGTCAAAATATATTAAATTAAATATTGTGGTGCTGCAGAGGTGTCCTGGCCAACACATCATTCTCTAGACTTCAGAAAACATCTTTGTTTAGTACAGATCCTTGACAAAAATAAAATACCTTAATCATTTTAATATGTTGTACAGTGAAAAATGAGTAATGATGTAAAAATTATTCTTTCCTCTAATATCGCAAATCATATCACAATTGCAATATCAGTCAAAATAACTGCAGTTTGATATTTCTTCAAAATCGTTCAGCCCTAGTGCACGGAGAAGTAAAAAGTCCAGTAACACTTAGACCGTGTCCTAACTGAATGTGATGCGAGTGAGCATCAGTGACAAAACAGCACTGTTTTCTGTGTGAACCTCTTAACTGGCTGAGCGATGCAGTGCTGCGCAGCGTGATGTGGCATGCTGTTTTGAGATGAACCTTTGTGGAACGTCCTGTTTGTATTTATTCCTGCTGCTTCTGTCGAAAGCTCTGCAGAACAGTTGATTCATGTCTGAAATCCACTGGCCGCTTTCACATTTTACCAGCATTTGGCTGGTGGCTGGTCCTTATTTCCAAAGTACGGGGTTTGATTATATGACTGAAGTGCATATTTAATGGATTCAGTGTGGTCATAAAGTGTCCAATGTTATGCAATGTTGAGCGCTGCAATGCAATAGTCAGATGCTCACATGGGGTCACTCTGGGGTCACGCCTTTTTCCCCCCTCCTTTCCGTCTGGTTCCCTTCATATCAAAACAGTGAACTTTAACAGAATAGCAGTCCACAGTGGGGTTTTTTAGCCTGGTGTTTGGCTGCAATGTTTAGAAAATAATGGAGCCCACAGTTTCAGGATTTAACCTGTTTTGTCACGCTATGAGCACCGATCAGCTGAGCTGAAAGGGTGCCATGTACTGGATGCACCGCCGTGCGCACCAGCATGTGTGTGTGTTTGAGAGAGAAGGAGACAGACAGACAGGGAGAGGAAAACAGAGAGTGGACTATTGCACACAATGGGCCTCAGTGATGAACAGTGCGTATGCGCAGATTTGTGCTTAAACCGTGCGTATGAACATTTAGGCACAAATCTGGGATTCATTAATATTTTCTTACTTGAATTTGTTGGTATTCTGGGAACAAATTTAGAACTGCCTCAGACCATGTGTACGCACAAATGATGACAGCCTGGCTGTCTTGGAAAATGTTGAGAAAATGTTTTAATTAAATATAAAGCATATCAAAAGCACATTCAATAGAAAAAAAAGCTTTAATAGAAGTCTTGGAAGTGATTTTATGGTTGATTTATCTTTATCATAAATGTCATGATTATCTGTTTTTTTATTGCATTTTATGACAGTATTATTATTATTATTATTATTATTATTATTATTATTATTATATTATATTATTATTATTATTATTATTATTATTATTATTATTATTATTATTATTATCATCATCATCATTAGATTAAAGTCCTTGCTGGATATCATCACTTTCACCCTATTTTTTTTAATTCTACTTAAAGATACTTCCAATAACTGCGGTGAGTCTCTTATCTTGAGTTGACAGATCAGGTGCTCCTTGTTCCCCACCTGATTCTGTATTTTTCTTCTGGTCTGTTTTTCTTTTTAACGCATCAACTTTAATGTCAAACCATTTCTTTTTCATCTGAGACACAGTCTGTTTCTCCTGGGACACAAAACAACATGCACCACTTCGGTTATTGCAGCCCAAGGAGTTTTTATTATAGGTCCCAAAACTGCCTTTTCTGTCCTCCTCCTCTGACACAGTCAGTGCAGCGGTGCGTCTGTGGTACAGACTGAATGTGGAGAGGCAGCGCTCAGCAGGTAAATTAGAGAAATAAAACGTTATTTCCTGATTCTTTCACAGCGGTTAAGCTCTAAACAAAAGTAAACACCCCCACACACCGCAGCAACGCCTGATTTGGCCTGAATGTGATTTTACAGCAGCTTTAACACATCCTCCATGATACTTTTCTATGCAAACATTTCCTTATATGTAGAAAAGGTGGCGTGTCAGTATGTAGATTGTAGGCAGCATGTATGAGCCTGTCAGTTTATAATGATTCTGATTCACTAACATACACATGGTGGTATGAACAAACTGGGCCGGTGTGCACGTATCATGAATCAGACAGTGACTGTGCATGAGAACTTATTTTGTGCACACAGTACAAATGTTTCTACGCACATTAGTGAATGAGGCCCAGTGTTTCTGGAAGTTATTAATAACTTACTTTGATTGCTACTTTGTCACTTCATCTGCTCACCCATGCCTGTGGTTTAAGTCCCGCACCCCAGCAGGCCTGCACATCACTAACAAAACACTTTTGAATTGTCCAATTTAATACGAATAAGGAACTGATTTTTAACTGAAGTAGGTTAGGCTATAACTGTACTTAATCTTATTTGTTGTTTAAGCTGTGCACAATGAAGAAATAAGGCATACAAATTCACAAATCTAGGTTTCCTGGGATTAAGAGCTCCTCTATTTCTAGACTACATGCAATATATAATATATATTATTTTTAGAGTACAATTAGTTATGCTCAGTTATTAATAATCATGGGCAGAGCTTGACTTGAATCTTTCTGCAGCTGTTGAAACGCCAGATTAAGTCTTTTGATCTGTGAATCACATTCAACTTCTGAGTTAATTTAAATTTTCACTTATAAGGTTATAGGTCTCCATTTCAAGTGAGGTTTCATTTGTTTTATTTCTGGGAGATGAATTTTGTCAGATGGCAATGTCTTACTGTTGTCATGAATTAAACTACCAATATCATTGTTATTCTGAAACAGAATAGCTGTGGAAGGCAGAACTAGTCACTGATTTAATAACATGTCATTCTGCTTCCACATTTGAATTCTCTACATCTGACTAAAAAGAAAAATGTAAATTTCAAAGAATGAACAAGTAGATAAGATGCACAGGGTAGCAATAAGAAGTGCCTTGTATGACTAATACAAGGCAGTGTGCCTATTGTGATGGTTTTCTGGGCCAAAAACACATATCACCATTCAGCTGCACAAAGTGTAAATGATTTTATCAAACTATGTGACGGAAAATCTTCAAGGTTGTAAGAGGAATATGGAACAGGACTCAGCATGTAGTCCAAAGCCATGGGAAGGTGTGTGTGTGTGTGTGTGCGAGTCAGAGAGAGAGAGGGAGAGAGAGAGAGAGAGAGATCATGTGCAGTGTAATCTATCTGAGAGACAGGTTTGGGGATTTACTCCACACTGAGCTTAGCTCTGCGGGGGGTTTGAGGGGCCTACAGACACACTCCCTGCAGCACCACTGGCCATGATGAAGGAGGCAATTTGAAGTTACAGTCTTTTCAGTCTAGTCGAATATTAGGGAACTGGACAGAGGTGCAAATATTTTTGCCCAAAAGTGCATAAATAGTGGTTTGGAGAAAAAAAGATTAAGAGGAACAGAGAGGTACAGATTTATAAATATTATAGAAATGTTTGTAGCAATAAAAATATCTCCATCACCTCTTGCACTTATGTAGTCTACACAGCACAACTTTAATCTTCCAGGACAAAAAGCTCCACATACTGTAAAATATTTCCCAGCACGGTTTCAGCTAGCAACTTTAGACTCAGCTAGCAACTTTAGACTCAGCTAGCAACTACACTACACTACACTAGTCAGTCTCATTGACTGCATTTTAGGCCTGAACAATTAATTGTAAAATAATTGAAATCACAACATGGCCAAGCGCAATATCCAGATCAACAAAAAATTGTGAAGTTTGTGAAGTAAGAGGATCATTCCCACTAATCACATCATTGTGTTTCGGTCTAAACAATTGAAATATTTTTTACCACATCGTGCAGCACTACTGCATTTATTTATTTATTTAAAAGGATCCCCATTAGCTGATCTCAATGGCACCAGCTAGACTTCCTCAGGTCCAAACTCTTCATCTGTTCATCTCAAGTGCACCTCTGGGTAATTGTGTTACATTAAATAAAAGTGGTCATTCAAATCATTCTGATGTACTGTACAATATTTTCTGACTCTGGTTACAGTGAGTGGAAGGGTGGGTAAGGATGAATTAGTCTCACAATTAGTCTCAGAGAATCACCAGGGAATAAGACATTAGCCTGTACACGACCAAC
The DNA here is from genome assembly GCA_027495735.1 of Lutjanus campechanus. NCBI lineage: Eukaryota > Metazoa > Chordata > Actinopteri > Lutjaniformes > Lutjanidae > Lutjanus > Lutjanus campechanus. The sequence continues at coordinate 36,893 of JAJHUR010092737.1, forward strand.
ACTAGACTATTGATCAGCTGCTTAAGTAATGCATTCATTAAAGGACCAGTGTGTCTAGGATTTAGTGGCATCTAGCAGTGAGCTTACAGATTGCAATCAACTCACCTCACCCTGTCCTTCCGAGCACGTAGGAGAAACTACAGGAGTGGCGAAAGGCAAACAGTAAGCTTCTGCAGGAGAAGAAGAATGCTGGCAGAAAAATACTGCGATCTCAATGCTGCCATTTATTTCTAACTGCACATTTAACAATTCAACTTCGTACAGCAGATTGATGACATGATGCTGTCGGTCTGACACTGTCCTATGATGACAGAGACGTGGAGATCACTTAAGTTTTTGCCCAAGTCAAAGTAAAATGAGTATAACTGATTAAAGATTTTCTGTGATAAATGCAATGCAAAACAGACCTTAAATAGTAAAAAGCATTCAAAGTATCTCTAGTTGCTTCATGGGTGGATGATATACTGTGTAAATTTAAAGTGTTAATATGACCTAAAGCGAACAGGAAAAAAATGACTCTGCATCACCAAACAGAGGTTCCTGTGGCAGCATGATGTATACAGTTTGTGCTGCTGCTACATTACATTGGGTTACAGTTCTACATTATACGGCTTTGTTCGGTAATATTATGAACATACTGCTCAGCAACTTTTCATTTTTACCTTCAGTTTATAATCTATATCACTCATAAAAGGGTTCACTAAAGAGCGGCACTTTTTACAGCCAAATTAATCTGAAACTCAGAACCTACCCTCCTTCTAACCAGGTTATGAGTTCAGCATAAATTACCATGTAGATCTAGCCAGGTTAAAAGAGAGCCACCATCATGACACGTAGGCCCAGGGATGTGTGCAATTGGTCGACAACATGATTAAACGCTGTCACCCTCGCTAGTTGACACCAGAAATACTAGTCAATACTATTCAAACTACTGTATTTATCAATATTTTATTCATGCACAATGCCAGTTAACAGTTGCCTCTAAGGTGTTATGCAGCCACCCACCACAAGTTGGGGCTTGCTGCCCCGTCAGATGGCAGCCCCTTTCACCCAGTGCCTATGCCCTAATGGCCCACGCAACCCCAAATGTTTTTATCACCAAAGTCAGACCTGGAGCAATGCGTGACCACATTCTGCACGGACATGGACATTAACCTGCAAGGAGAACAGGCTGCTGCGGCGAGCACTGCTAATGTTAGCCACACTGTAGCAGGCTAACGACAGCTCCAGGTAAATTATATTGTTCATTTTTTCTTTATTGTTTTGACCTAAGGTTACGTTTGGAGCGCAAAAATTGTACTTTGGCCACCAAATTTAAGGGGTTGGTGGCCCATGGGATTAGTACTTACATTAGTATCTATCCCTGACAGGTATACTTATAATAGTCAGTGAATACTAGAAATAGAGGAACTCATGGTAAGAAGTAGTATTATTTTTAGAAGCAGTATAACAACTGTAATTGTGGAGGTATAGCAGCACCAGAAGCAGCACCAGACAATCTGTGAAACAAAATATCTTTATCTGCAGTCCTTACAGGACCAGTTACTACAGTAAACCATATTCCATTTATTGCATGTACCAACCTTGAAATGAGGCCAACACTGCCTGTTTCAGATTTTTCCAAGTGTGTATCTGCCTGTACCAGTCTTACGGAATGTGACTTATATGCAGTAGGTGATATGAGAGGTACAGCTAAAACAGACAATTGGTCAATATGTCAAAGGGTCGCTTCCCTGGTGAGATCATTAAATTTCCAGGTGCTCAGGAACACCTGGCTGGGGGTGAACAATGGGTGGTCCCACATCAGCTATTATTATTGCAAATGCTGTGTTACAGCTGGTTGGGGTAGTAAAGGGCAGATCCCACATCAGATCATTAATGCCTCATGCAGAGCTGAACCAGAGGGGAAGGAGGTGAGGAGGAGAAAGAGGGAGAGAGCCAGTGATGCACATAGACAAGAGGATGATGCCTCTTGAAACCTCTTCTTTCTCTCCACTCCTCTCCTCTGCTATAACCTCCAGTATTGGCTGGTGCTCAGCATCCCTACCAAAAACCCAGGATTGTGGACAAATGGATGAGTGGCTGATGAGAGATGATCAAGGCCCACAAGGCTCTTCACAATAATACACTCACCATGTAAAGGTACAGTTGCACCTTTTGTCGCTGGGACCAAACCTTAAAAAGTGGAGGAAGACCATAAAAGGGAAAGGGCACATGTACAGGTCATAGACTGTATAAAACATGAACATAGTCTCTGTGACGTCAACCATAGGTTAATGAAGGTGAAGCTCAGTGTGGCGGCTCAAGTACGGTCATCTTGGCAGTGCTTGATTCCACTCAACTCCCAGCTAATCCAAAAATATGTGCAAAGAGGTGGAATGTGGTTTAGGGATATGAATGCTTAATCATTAATCAATTAATCACAACTAGGAAGTTAACTGATTAAAAATATACATACATGGGGCGCCCATATAGCTCAGCTGGTAGAGCATGCGCCCCATGTACTGAGGCTGTTGGTCCTCTGCAGCGGCCGTCGATTTGACTCCCGCCTGCGACCCATTTGCTGCGTGCCATCCCCTCTCTCTCTCTACCCCCTTTCCTGTCATATCCTCAGCTGTCTCTGTCACAAATAAAGGCAAAAGCCCCAAAATCTTTTTAAAAATATATATACATACATACACACACATGTCATTCTACTGTATATTATAATGTTCATGCTTTCATTTGAAATAGATTTTCTTACATAGCCTCTACATGTGTGTTTTCTCAGCTGAGTAACTAAAATTTACAAGCAAGAATGTAATTGCACATTTGGACAAGTATCAAAATAATTAACATGCCTACTTTTGATTGGTCAAGCACTGACTTCCAACTAACACACATGAATCCATGAGTGACAACAATTTACAACTGACAGCTGAATTTACAACTGAAAAAAAAAAAAAAAAAACCCGGCTAGAAATGCAAGTAAAGCCCTTACAGTGATTAGTGAGGGTCAACGAGTGTGCATGTGAGAAAATGTGAGTGACTCACGATAAAGATGGAGAGAAAAAGTGAAAGAAAAGGGGGGAGGGATGTGGAAGAGAGAGACATCAATCTTCTGTGTGCCCCCTGTGGTCTGGGGTACCTGTCCTGTTTCTGACATCAACAAAGCCAAGCCTTCTGGGTAGTAATCAATCAGTCACACTCCGACAAGCTGGCGGAACTGAATGGTCTGTGTGTGTTAGTGTGTGTGTTAGTGTGTGTGTGTGTGAGTACTTAAGTGTTTGAGTGTGTATTGGAGTGGAGGGGGCACATTAGCCAGGCAAAGGATGAGCAGAAACAGAGATAATGGAGTGTGGAGGGGGGAGAAATAAAGAAAGGCAAGTGAGGGCTGTGTTTAAAGGAAAAGAGATGGAAAAAGAAACTTGACAGTACATAAAAAAGTGAAGAATGAATTTAACGAAATGATCGAGTAAATGACTGAGACCTGTTAGAAGAGAAGGAAAGGAACGGAAAGAGGGGGAAGGAACAGGTAGTATGACCAAAGAAAACTGAGTCTAGCCATTATTTCTCACATATAATCACTTCACCACTTATATCTTTTTGAAAAGCCTTCATGTCATTAACCTACTGTATAATAGCAGTGCTGAAAAACACTCAACTGTTTATAATTAACTGTCCATTTCCCTCACCTTTCCACCACAATTATATGCTTGTTTGAATGAGAAAAACATATTATATTGTAGAAATAATGTACCACAGCTTTAGTTTATTGCAGATAAATGCTATCTATTTAATTTCTAGCAAATCCCGCAGGGACTTGAAAATGGCATTGGCTGTGTCCTCTGAGTGACCTTAGCTGTCATGACAAGTCTTAAGCTCTCAGAGGAGATACATGAGCAACACTAAGATCAGAGATTAATGGCAAATACAGCTTTAATACAGAAGGGCCAGGAATGTTATATCACATCTTACAACGGCTGTTGTCGAGTGTCCATAATCTGATCATGTGTAATTCATGTTTTTCTGCCTGCAGGTGAAGGAAGCTGTTTGTGTAGATTTTAGATGAGATAGAAGCAAGACAACATCAGTTAAAACATAATCACAAACACAAAATGTGCGCAAAATAACATTACTTGTGACGAATGGTTAGAAATACTATCTGATTTTACACAAACACGATTCAGCCACACAGGTGTTTTCACTTCACTCTGATTAGACCTCTTTTTAGGAGCGTGTATATATAGACCAGACTGCCTGTTAATTATGTTGCACCTGTTACCACAAAATAACATCCTTATTACACATCATTTTTACATTTTTACAATGCCATAGCCAGAGGATGGGTATCTGATCTGGGCTCTTTTAAGCATGTTAAAAACAGTCGTGGGAAATAATGAAGGCTGATATTTATATTTTATTTCATATATTTCATGTCATATATGTTGCTGAAATGCAGGGAGGAATTGTTTTTAATTTTTTAAAAACAATTCCTTTAATTTTGTGAGAGCCTGTTGTATTATGATCTCTATGCAAGACTCATAATATTCTTTCCGTGTGTTGTGCTTTCCTTGATTAATGCATGTATTTGCATCAATGCATTTGTAATTTAGCCAAAAAAAAAGCATTACAGTTAGAGTTAATTACACTTTTGAGCAAAAGGCGTTCTTAATGCCCTTGTAACAGTGTGAATCACGTCTTGCCAGGACTATATGGCACTTTGTCAGTGAAACAATGTGACAGTATGAAAACAGTATAGTTAAGAAATGTAGGCTAAATTAGTCATTAGTATAACCACACTGACAGCACAGAAGTGTCACTCGTAAGAAAAACACCTTTTTATGTTTAGTCTGTAATTTGGTGGGAGGTATATTATGTTATTTTTGTAACAGATCAGACATGTTAACCATATTCCATATAATTTATTTTACTTACAGGCTTAAGGTTAGTTTGTCAGTTGATATTAAGTAACAACAGAAAAGGCAGAATCAAACTCTTGAAGTACCAGAACCAAATGGAGAGCTTTTGAGAAAACTCCCACCACTGTTTCACAAAAAGCTCTATTCATTCTGTTCTGACTTTAACTTATTTTTTCTTTGGATATGTTCTAGGAACAGCATTTTATTACATCATAATGTTTTTCCTGGCTTTCTCTCTATCACAATTTTGTCTTTTAATACAATGTACTCAGATTGTGATCAGAGAGTCACCAGGTTAAGAGAACAATAAAAGAAACTTCAAGTTCAAAAGATTTTAGAAAAGACATGATGTCAGATATTTGCAGTGTTGTGTTCTGTTGAGGGATGTCAGTTTAAATGTTTCCTGAGGTCTCCTTACAGGCCTTCAGTCATCTCCCACTGGAACATCGGACCTTCCAACCCAGCACAACAATAAACTGGCTCTCGTAAATCACCAAGGATCTCTATTGAATTAGCTCTGCAGCCAGATCAAATCTAGCATAATTGGTTAAATGCATTATGTTGATTAATCGGTTCCGCTAGCTGTAATAAAGTAACAAGCAGCAGAAGGAGAGCAGATCTTTGTTTTTCTGTTTCGTGCTTTCATACTGAGAAATCTTTACAAATGACCTAACAAATGTGAGTTGCCCCCCCACCCCCCACCCCCCCTTCTTTTACTGTCAGTCTCTCACTCACTTCTCATTTTTGATTGTTCCTCCATTCTGTGTCTCAGGCTTCTGGTAAAAGCTCTTTCTACCACCACCCCCTTCTATCTCATTATCTTTCTCTATCTTCTGATGCATGGGCTTTTAGGGATGAAAAACTTTGCGAAGCAACAAAACTGTCCGTTCTAATGAAGAAAATCACATTCTTCTTCTCTCTAATCACAACCCCTCCATCAGTGAATGCTACTCACATGCCGCCTGTATTTAAAGGAATGCTATTGTGCTCTGAATAATGCCATAATTACTGAGCACTTTTTAGAGAAACAGCCACCAAATCCTTTATTCCAAAGACGCCTGGTGAATTTGTGCCACGATGGAGGAAAACTACTTACAACTGTCAAGTACCTCTTCAGCAAAAAACAACTGGCAAAAAATGTGTCTTTTCTTAACTGGCTTATTACTGTGCATATTAGTTGTGCCATGATAATATGCATTTATAGATTGCAGTATGCGATATCTCTGCTGACCCTTGATATTATCAAACTGGGACAAATCAAACTGTGCAGGTAAAGTGAGATTACATGAATATTTATGCAGTGAACAAAAGAAAAAAGTGACCTAACTTTAGGTCTGCCAGGGCCTTTGTAACTTTTGTAACTTACGTTGTAACTTTTGACAATTGACTGCTAACTGCTTATGTAAAAAACATCTATAATATAGCCTAGATGAGATATAAGATTGGTTAAAGTCTCAGTTTTAAATGACGACAGGAAGGAATGGTAAAAAGAGATGCAGACACAAATGAAGAGGTTACGTAAAGAGTTGGAAGTGACAGGTGCTTATTTCAGTTTTGGCAGAACTCAAACCTCCAACATATCATCAAGATAAACACCATCTTTTACCCCACCCACCCTCCTGTTTTATGGTAAAATGCTCTAGTGAATGAATGTGGTGCTTTTCTGAGGCAAAGTTGAAGCAGTTTGAGCATCTGTGACTTCAAGCCTCCAGTGATCCAACTTTTGCTTCTTGGAATGAATGAAAATCAGCCTAAAACTCAGAGAAGTGGCTTGAATAGTGCGTGTTGCTCAGCAACATTACTAATGGGAGCAGTTGGGGTATCAGCAATTTGGATGCTAGATAAAATTGGTCGGTTCACGAGCCAGTAGTACCAAGGCAATTGCCATAGATTGCACAGCAAAATTGGATAGATGGCAGAGATTATACGAAAACATACATACTCTGTCACTGTATCGGTTGCATATGGTGAAACCATTTAGCTACAGTAGCACTATTTTGGTTGATTTTGTTCCCATCCATGCTTTAGATGTACTGTAAAATGTACTTTAAATGTTTAATGTAGTGCACCCATGGTACTGTAAGCCACGTTGGATAAGATCATCCATTAAATACTGTATGTTAAATTAATGTGGAACAGTTGAGTGTGCTGCAAAATTAATTGCAACACTTTTCTAAATATCTTTGAGGCATGAATCCTTTTATAACTTCCTTAGGGTTTTATTAGAAGTCATTGTAAAAACTGTGAAAATAACATAATATACCAAAACTGACAGAATGTACAATACTCACGGCAACAGTTTGTATGAGTAAGTTGTTATTTACTGCAGCTCTCTTTATTCTACTGCAATGCATTGAAGTAATTAAATTCTGAGTCAGAGGCCAGAAGCAAATCTGGCCTCATCTACTGCCTTAAAACTTTGCTGCACTATTCACATCATGGCACATTAGAATAAATATTTATCATGTATATGGATAATGTCTCTTGTTGACAGTGATATTACACAGTCTGTTCCTGCAGCAATCATTTAGCAGCCAAGCACTGTGGCCAGTAAAGAACATTCATCCAAAATATCAGTCTCAACCAACCTGGGGCTGCAGTGCTGTTATTCCAATGAGCTCTGCATGGTTTGACACAACCATAAGAAACAGGCCTATCTGTGCACCAACCATCACAAACAGGCCTATCTCTGCCCATGTACTCACGTAGTAGTGATGCCATTTGATAGATTACGCTTTTACCAGAGTTCTTTGGCAAGACACCAAAAGTATCTATTCCCTGAATAAAAGCTTTTAACAGAGTATCCTTCTCCACTTTAGACCATATGCAGCTCTTCAGTAAGATCACATCCGTGCTGTCCTCTTTGCTGCTTTTGACTTTTTTTTTTTACTATTTTGTAGCAGAGCTCACACAAATGCAGACATTTCATTAGCTGCAATTGGACACATCTGAGCCTGGTGTGTTCCCAGCATTAAAAGACTTATCCCATCATGTGGAAAAGAGTCTCTCCACACCACATTTGATTGCTTTGTACACTATTACTGCAGTCAATTTTTACATCATGCTGAATGTCATTAACATTTCTAAGTGTTCACATGGGGCTTGGGTTCACATTGCAAGCTTTAAACTATTTGTGTGCAACACCCTTCTATCATAATCTCTTTCGTGTATTTTTGTATCAAAAACATTAGTGTGCACACTAATTTGTATTTTGAGTATTTTGTGTTGCTGGAACACACCAGAATGATGCTCCACCACTTTTATTTCCTCCAAGTGAAGAAATGGAGTATTCACAGTTTCCACAATTTTTTTTTTAAGCACTTGAAGATCAAATCATCACTAAAGTGCATGGCTCTTATCAGACTTGAAACTATGAAACTATTCATGAAGTCAATCTAACATTTGATCATGTAATCAGATATAACTGACTAATACATGTAAACTTGCCACCATAGGAATAGTGGTTAAATAATCGCAAACAAGCCACAATTTAAGCGTGTGCATGTGTGCATGCAGGCATTATAGGTGCACTCCAGTGCACACAAAAATAGCATTACAACTTTTATGGCTATTTAAAAACACATGCCTTGTATATGGCCAGAATTCTGAAATGTTAAAGGCCACACTCAAACAGACCACGACTGCAGCATGCCCCCTTCTCTGCTGTTCGACCTTAAGCTCATTATGTTCCAAACATCCACATTTATGCCAGAATGTGCCAAATAAACACACAGCTTTACTTGTCACTGGTGCTTTAATGAATTTACATTTGTTAGTCATGACTAATTAAAGTAAATGTAGATGCTAGAAAATATTGGCAAGTTTGCCCTAAAATCTCAATAAAGACACATGTTACTTAAATGGGGCTATGACATCTAGGTTTGTGTGTGTTAACATGCATATATAAGCAAACGCTGTGCAGTATACACACTGCACATTGAAAACATAAAATCACAGTATGCACAGTTTGTACACACTACCCATACTGCATTTTGACACCTTTTTATCTGTGAAACAAACAAAAGAGCACACGCAGACAGACAGACAGACAGACAGACAGACAGACACACACACACACACACACACACACACACACAGCACCTGTCTATGACTCTTAGTCTTAGGGATGATATATGACCTGTCAATACTCAGTCAATAGCTTGTCTTGTTAGCTAAATAAATGTTGCAGTTGGCCAGTTGTGATACAAATTGATATTTTCACATTCCTAAAATCCAGAACAAAGTTGTCTTTTAATTAAAACATATTTGTCATTATTCATAAAATCATTGCCTCAGTGTTTACCTAAGCAGAAATGCACTAGAGCAAGTTATGCCAACAATTTGATTGACATCTGTTGTTGGTTTCTCTTTTTCTGTTTTTGATGCCTCATTTTTCTTCCTTCTGTCTCAATTCTTGCAACTGTTGTTAGTTTGCTGGATTGACTGATTACAACATGAGTTCACACATTCACACCAGAAACAAACTTTTTGAGACATCATTATCCATTCTCATTTTCAGCTTATTTTAAGAGTGAAGTTTCATTTAATTAAGTTGCTTCTTGTGTGTCTGTTGAACTGCAGATTAGCTTTACCTATTTTTTTCTTTCATTTCTCTGACAAATCTGTCATGTTAATTATTATATTTATGTTATACATTTCAATAAGTAAATCTGGGGTGTTTTGTAGATGAGCCAAACACAAAATTCTGCTGCTAGAACACTAGCTGTCAAGAAAAGTGAGGATAATGTTTTCTGAACTAGTCCTCCAATTCCTGTCTACAACACAGACATATATAGATAACCCTGTAACTTAAGAAATCACATGCAAATAGTAGAGCTGTTCCGGTACCTTTTTTTTTTCTCAGTATCAACTCTAATACCTGAAAATAATAAATGCATAAATTACATAAAGCAAACAGGGCAATATGAATGTGTACATAAGTGTGTGTGTCCCACGGTCAGTCCATTCTGTCTTTTCACTTGCCTCTGCCAGAGTCCCCTCAGAACTAAATGGGGGAATCAGTCAGTGCAGATTCAACACCAGACATAACATACTTTTCTTGGGGTCAACATACACAAAGTGATCTTCCATTATTAATGAAGCTGGTATAAAGGATCACTTAGAAATAACATGTCAAATTACTTCATAACTGTGGTTATCAAGCAGTTCTCAACCTGATCAACTATGAATCTTTGTACTTTGTACTGGTGACAGAGAGGCACGAAAAATAGAGTTAATATAATAAACGTGCATGCAAAGGCTTTCATTTCATGGGACAATAGATAATCAAGCATGACCAAAAATAAGAGCATTTTAACAGGGCTGAGAGCATTTCATTACTGGAAAAAAAAATACAGGAATTAAATACAATGAAGTATCACAAAATCTGCATGAAACTTGAAAGTTTGTCCTAGTTGTTACAATTCAATGCCTTCATTGTTTTATCAAGTTTTATTCATTTATTTATTTTTCTAAGATGAAAGCCAAAACTTGATCAGCATTCATCTCATCTCTGTCACAAGAGCAGCCAAAAATCACTGGGTGGCAGCACATCAATTTTGGATACAGAGTGAGTGAAATGAAAAACATTTCAAAAAGAAAACGCCATCTGCCAAAAATCAAGATTTAGAGGGTGCATTGTTGTGACACTGATGTAAATTATGTAGCAGCTCATGTCAGTACTTCTGGCTTCATAATTACGGTCACAAAGGCAGTGTTCACTTACTGTTAATCCTGAAATCGTCCTTACACATGATTGCACAAGCACATACACATACAAACACATTCACAGATAAAATCCAAGTGCAGCTGGAAGGAGAAAAAAAAATCTGATTACTGACAGCTAAATTAAATAATCAGAAAGGAAGAAAAGAGAATTACATCTTCCGCATTGCTTGGATGTGAAATAATGAAATCCACTTGACCTTCAATCTGTTTGGTGCCTTGAAGCCCTTCATGCCATCTCTGTCCATCAATCTCTCATGGAGAGATAGAGAAATGGATTAACTTCATATTTCTTTTCAAGTACATGCTGTTTTGTGTTGCCACAGAGACATTATTTTCTGGCAATCTGCCTGAAGCTTCAGAAAAAGACATTATGGTCACTTTCGGACACAATTTCAACAACGTATGGACACAGAATTGGAAATCGGATCAATCTTTATAAAGGTATCATGCAAGTTCGACTGATGGCAAATAAGTTTTCTCTGTTTCCTTTTGTCTTCATAATCCACACAGAGAATATACCGTCCCATCATTACAGAGGCTAAAAGAGATGCTTTTTCTCCTCTCTTGCCACAGATTCAGCTGACGAGACTTTGCAGATATTTGATGTTTTTTTATTGTCCTTTACCCATGTGCACCTACCCTCTAACTCCTACTCATATTCTGCATTCCTTTCCATAAACCTCTCTCACCCTGTGATCCGAAATCAAATGACGTGCCACACTCTCAATGAGGCATCTGCGCTTCGCTGACACACGCTCACCTCTCCGCTGTTTATCATTAATTAATATGATTTGTTTTCCCACCTGTTTTCATCATTTCTATTATTCAAATATTCTTCTGAGCATTCCCCAGCAAATAGCACCACTGCTGTTTGTTGTTTTGACTCTGCGTGTGAACTAAAATGAACTTGGTTTCTCACCGGAGAGTTCCATCTGTCATCTATCTGACTTGAAAGAGTCTAAAAAGAGCTTTTTTAACTGAATGGCAGATGAAAGTCATGTTGAAAAGAGAATCCACATACCCTAAACTTCAAAACACACATGCACAAAGTCACGTTCAAAAATTAGACGTCTGACTTTTTCCAGCCCTTCCTAAAATAAAGGACATGTTTGTGTCAGTGAGGAGTGTACTAAATCTCTCGTCTTTCTTTGGAGAATTGGCTGAAATGTTTTCAGAATATTCAAACACTAATCAGTATATGCTAATACTGTTTTTGTTATTCTTTGTTGCAACACAACCCTGGTACAATCTGACAAGATGCTTTGATAATCAGATGAACATGGAAGGCTGTGCAAATGAAATCAGACTCTATTCTTTAACAACAGTCTCCTGATGAGGAAAGATGGACCAAGAGATGGGAAGTGATGAAAACACCCAGAAAAACAGACCACTGCTCACTAAGTGCAGCATCCAGCCAGAAAGAGTGAAAGACAGCAGAAAACATGGTGACATGATAAAACTAACATATGATGCACAATATTATAGTAAGTAATAATACAGTAACTTTTTTATTTCATGTTTTCACTGCTGAAAGTATATGATATGTATGATATGACATAATAAACACAATAACCATTCAAGGGACGAGTGGGAGATTCTGTACAGAACTATAATAACAAAAGGTCGACCTTCTCTGTTTTCATGTTGACACCCAAACAAAGGCTGCCTTTCGGTCATCTTCTGCAATTCAATGAATGAGCTGAAACCAAACCAAACAGGCTGGAAAGGAACGGTGTGCTGCATTCACAACACAAGAAGAAATGCCACATGTCACCGAGACAAGCTGCACAATAATTATTTTATTTAGATTATCTTGTTTTAATGATTGTGGGAAGCCAAAATTGTAATTGAAATTGACATTCGATTAATCGTCCAGCCCTGGCATTCAGGCAAAAAATTTGGCTTTGAGCAAAATAACAAGGGACAGCTAGTGAATGTGGACAAGGCAATATGCCAATTTTGCAGCCATCTCACATGGAAATACTTCTAATCTAAGATCACTTCTGAGAATTAACCATCCTGCCGCATCTGCCAGCAACACCCCTGCCTCAAGAGAAGGTACAACCCCAGGCCAGCAGAAACAGTTGGGAATCCATGTGGCATTTGTGCGAGGAGTGAAGTGACATGACAGCAATCAGTGGCGAGCGCTTACTGACGGCGTGTTGGGAAGGCGGGGCCAGTGGGTGGCCTCGTTGCCTGACAGTAGCAGATTGGACAGGACTGTTTAATTGTGCTTAATTGAAGCATACACCCCGTTCAGACAGCACAGGGCTCCAGACAGAGACAGCGTGAGCCTTTTTAGTAACAACTGTTTGGTGCGCAAAGTTTATTGTGTGCTTTAAATTATACCATGTGAATTAATTTCAGTTATTATAGTTTATATTTTACAAGTTTTTTTCTTGTAGACCTGTTCAGACATATTCATTTAAGTTCATTCAGTGAATTAGAAAAGGCACATTTAGTGGACACAGTGAATATAAGAGATTCTGCACGTCATGCTGTAACCTGGACACTTTCTGACACTGCAATCTAATTGCCTGGAGTAAAGTTTAAATATGAATCCTTCCCCTGCCGTTTTTACTGACTCACCGGTGTGAGTGCAACTATCCTATCTGTCTACACCTCCATTACAGGTATGACTGAAAAAAATGCATTGAAGAAGCCACAATTCAAAGCCATGCTACAGGCTTCTGATAAACAATTTACTTCTCAAACGAAAGGACTTTTCTCAAACAACAATCCATGGAAAGTATCGAGCAGTGAAGGACGGCATAATACAGGACTTGAAAGACGTTGACAATTTCTCAGTAACACAGGTGTGTGGTCAAGTGTGGTTATGATGCCATACATGAGCCTGACCATACATTATGTCTGGGAACTAAAATCAAAGTGCCTGTAGGCTGTGGCAGAAAGCCACACAGGTGGCAACAGGGTGGAAGCCCTCAAGTCCACTTTCCAAGAACGGCCCCTGGAGGAGAGTTAACTGGCCTACATTACCACAGACAATGCACACAACCCGTGCCATTGGTTTGTGCAGAATGTTTGTGAGCTCTGCAGACAGAATAAGTTGAGTTAAACTTGCCCCAACGTTAATTAGTTCTGGTGAGTTGTGCTAAACCTTAATTCCCATTTCTTGAGACGTTTTTTCCATTTTTATAGGAGCGAAGGCTAGGCTGAGTAAATCTAAATGTGCCTAGAGGCATGCAAGTTGCTATTGTAACAGCAAAACAACAAGTGCCTTAGCAAGATTATTACATGGTATCCGTAAGTTGTAACCTTATGTGACCGCAGACAGCGAGGAGCAGACAGGCAACAGAGGAAAGAGAAAAGAGAAACCCAGCATATCTATTGCTTCATCTCATAAATAACTGAGCAAAACTCATAACCAGGCCAATAAATGCTCTGAATTTCTTCTGTCAATTTTAATGATCAAACAGCCTGCTGTTAGTTTACCCTATTTGGTGATACTTACAAATAGCCTACACTGAAGACCAAATGTACAAAGTTTGCAGATGTCATGTCTTTGGTGAAGATTGTTACAGTCATCTCTGTGACACTTGACCTGCAGTGACTGACTTCTGCTTCTCAAAAAGAAGGGGGTCGCAGACTTATTTGGTAAAATAAAAGAATAGTTCTCCACTCCAGTCCCCAAGAGAACCAGTGCAGACATTGAAATCTTGAATCCATTTGTGTCGGCAGAACAATCAGGCTCGATTCCCTCTTCTGTCAAAGGTTGCTAGAAAATATATGACCATATGCAATACAAGAACTCCCTCTGAGCCAGTATTCATAGTGGCTGGCAATAAAGTGAACATGTTGTTAGTTTGTACATTTTTTAACAGTAAACCACCAAACCAAGGGGATACTTTGCTTTTTCACCACAGTAAGGAAAAAATCAATACCATCAAAACCTTAGTATTAGCAATACCTGAAAAGCATTCTTTTATATCACTTCTTGCCAGTTGGAAAAAAAACTAGTGCTGAAGTGGTTCAGAGAAAATAAATTGAGAATAATTTTGATTCCCAGGTTGCTGCTTCTCTATTGTGAGGATCTCCTAGTTTCCACTGTTTTATATCTTTTGAAATTGAAAGGCTTCAGGTTTTGGACTACTGAACAGACAAAACAAGGAATTTAAAGATACAAGCTCTGGGACACTGTGATCAAATGTATTTTGATGGGTTTATTTTTTTGCCAGTTATTCAAAAAGGAATGAGCGGATTAATGAAAATCAATGTTAGTTGCAACCCTAAAATGAATTAATATTGAGATTAGTATGTGAGAAAATATCATTTAAGTTTTAACATAAATTCTGGACTGCAAATAAAGCAAAATATGAGTAATTAATCTCCACTAGAAGTCTTACTTGGTAACAATTCTGATAATCAATAGTGATTTTTCAAGCAAAAATGTCAGTCTGTGAGTTGAAAAGGGTATTTTAACTACTTCTGTCTTCTGACATTTCATAGACCAAACAACTAATCGAGAAAATAGTTGCCAGATAGCTGTCAATAATGAAAACAATTAGTAGCAGCCCAATTCACTTTTGTTGTGCACAGACCTACAGTTTTACTCAGCTTCTGCTAAAATTACTTGATAACTTACTATTAGCCAGGTTGCTTGGCATTATGTGTTCTCACTTCATAATGACCTTATAAATGGTTTCTCCTTAGGGAGACTGTGCATTTAGAAGATGCATCTTAGAAGGTGGAGCATAATTCCCTGAAAATATATTAAACCAGTCCTGAACAAACTCTATACAGTTAACTGAGCTGATGAATTGCCAGAGGTATTTAAAGGAACTGAAATAAACAGCTTGTTCTTTCATATACTCTACAAAGCAACATGAAAACAACTCTCGTGGGGATAAGTACTAATCTAGTCATCAGCAACTTTTAATATCTTACATTTTACAGTAATGTCCTGAGCCCTGACTCATAATGATGAGAGAGAGCACAGCAGTTTTCCTAATCATGGAGATTTGTTTGTATGTTGTTATGCTGCTATCTCAACCTTACACCTACAAACAGAATGTCTCTCAAATGAATCACTACTTTGCATGATTTGCCATTATACAACGCTCCCGCTATCTGTTTGAGAATGAGCCCTGATAATGGCACCGAGATGAACACAGCAAAATGTGGAAATGAAATCAGACATCTATTCTTGAACTACAATGCCCTGATGGGGAAAGACAGGGGAGGAGGATGGGGGGGTAGGGAGGAAGAGAGTGCACAGGTAAATTAGATTGAAAGGGAGAGAGGAGGCCTGGCAGCAGAATGTGGAAGAAACAGAAATAAATCAAAAGTGTGAAAAAGAAATGATATACTGTGGTAAGATGGAAAAAAAGAGAGCGAAGCAAGGGGAGGCAGTGGGAGGGGGAGGGCGGTGAGGGAGCTCTGAAGAGGAAATCAGCTGCTTTCTAATGGGTGCTGATTACATCTCCTCCTAAATGTCAAGTACATTTCCATTTAAAGTGCCTTGCTGCTTAAAAAGGCATGAAGAGAGGCACACCCAGACCACACACACCCACACATACACACATACACACACATATGTAGGCTTAAACATATAGTCACACAGTACACAGATGCACTGGCACACACATTAATGTACATGTAAGCAAACAACACAAAACTGCACACACAGTTGACTCAATATCTGAAAGCAGACTGAACATGTGTGCATGCGTCATTTCTTTAAACATCCCCTTTTGTATGTCCATGCATCATACCAAAGTGACACAGTAGCTGAAGTACACCTTAGGCTCATCAATAAAATCCACACACATGCACACACACACACACACTTCTTTATCCTTCATTTCAACCCGCCCTCAAATCTGCTCTGAACCAATGAGGCGTGTCCTCCCACCGGGGTTCGGTAATGACTGCCAATCAGGATCACCGTAGCTGTGCCCAACAGCAAAGACCAGGAAGATAGATGAGTGGCCCCAAGGCCCCCGCTGCACTGGAGCGAACAGAGCTTAAGGATGGATTCAATATGTCACAATAACATACGCATGCACCGACACTCCCACACACACATGGAAAAATCCTGGTGTGTGTGTGTGTGGTTGGAAACACAAGAACACACCCTCGCAAAAGAAAAAAAAGGAA
>JAJHUR010092739.1:5255-21817 GCA_027495735.1 Lutjanus campechanus
AAGAACTGTTTATTAGTACATATGAGATCATCCAGCTTCACGGGCTTCATATAATTCTGACTTCAAATTCAAGTCAAGTCACATTTTATTTGTATAGCTCAATATCACGTGGGGCTTTACAATCTGTGCAGCGTGCAACACCCCCTGACCTGTAGACCCGCGAGAGAGAGTAAGGAAAAACTCCCAAATAAATACATAAATAAACAATAAAATTAGTTTGTGGTTGTTGGAAACAGTAGCTGTCAACATAAACACATAAACAAGAGTGGCAGCTGCCTCCCACGTCACTGCAGCTGCCTCCTGCCTTAGATGCAGACCTACTGCTGTGTTTTATTTGCCAATAATAATAAATCAATGCCCTCAGTTCTGATGTGTATGGATGGATCCTCGAAACCAAAAAAACATCAACATGACAGCACTCCAACTGAATCATTAATTTCATGAACCTTTTTATCTTTAAAGTACAGAAGCAGCATCAGTGACAGCTTGACGTTTACCTTAATATGTAACATAACATAAAAAGTTATTATATTAACATACTAATTAAGATTTATGGCATCTTTTAGTCTTTTTTTAACTAAAAAACAAAACAAAAACAAATAAACAAGTTCCCCGTATCTGCCAGAATGACAGGTCTATTACAGTTTTTTGCATTTGGTGAAAAATATTATCTGTTGACTATAAAAATATTCAAACATAAAACCAACCAATGTTTTTACTGTTCACGTTCATAAACATTTCACTCAGGTGTATTTCATATCAACCATGCAATATCTATATTTATATTATATCTATATTTTCTATGTGCAATGCTGTAAATTACACTGTTGAGTCTGTTTATTATTTTATATTTTATATATTGTTCTCTATCATTTCCTCTTGTTTATATTGTTCCTATCAGTGTATTTCCTCCTGTTCATATCGCTTGTTTACTTGCTTATTACTTATTTTTTATTAATGCTTCTTTTTTTTTTCCTATGTACGTTGCTGCTGTAACACTGTAACACAGTTTCCACACTGTGGGACTAATAAAGGTGCATCTTATCTCATCTTATCTTAGATACGGCTTCTACAGTCAATAAACCAGCTGTTCACACACTACTGTTCATGTGACATCTGCCACAGTGTCTCTTTGAAACGTCCACTGTGGGACACCAAAGACAGAAATGCACTGAATCCAAGGGACGATATTTCCAACGTGGTACTTTTAAATGTTGCTGGTGCTTGAATCTGTAACAAAGCAGCAGTTAGTAGTTTTATAACCTGATAGTATGTTTTAATAAAACTTGAAAACCTTATTAATCAATATTAGGTGACCAACATGTACGTTTTGCATCTGTTTTTGTTTTCTTTTGTTGTTAGTTTTGTTGTTTCTTTCTGCACTGTTCAAGTATTTGAATTGGATTTTTTTGGACGTGGTGTTTTTTTCCCCTCTTTAATTTATCTATGCTATACTTGATATGATATTGACACTTGAAATGTAACTTTTACATATGATATATGTGTTACTGAAAATTCAATTAACACATTTTTTGGAGTGGAGGGGGGGAGAAGAATAATATCTTTTGCATTTCACGTCAGAATTTGCAAAGCAAAAACATGAGCAATAAAAATAACCAGGTAAATTTAGCTGAGCATAAAGATACATATTCTATATATGCAGTGAAGTAGAATAAAGTATTTAGAATCTGAACTTCAGCACAGAACTTGATGTTACTTTCCACCTCTGAATCAGACAAACATGAAGACAAGGTGACTGACCTGTGTAGTTGGCAGAGTAGTTGTTGGGGTCCAGGAACTTCTTGACAAACAGTGAGCTGGAAATCAGGGGATGCTGGGTAATTGAGTCCAGATATGTCTGCAGTCCTCTCTGCCTCTCTGCTATGAACTCCCTGTCCATGTTTCCAATGAGCTTCTTGGGAGGAAGGGGGAGACTGATGCCGCACACCTGGAGGGACAGAAAGAGGGACAGAGTTCAGCCATATGTTTTATTTTATCCACCGTCGTCCAGATGAATGTGAATGAAGACGAGAGAACAGAGAAAGACACACACTGGGTTTCTAACAGTTTTCTGCATGTTGACTGAAGATTAGGAGCTGAGTGGAGTTTGGGGTCAGTGAGAGACCCCAAAAGGAAATGAGCAGGCGAAACCTCAGCAGAAAAAACTGTTAACTTCCTGTTATCCAGGAATGATGTGACCCGACCATAAGATAAGTCACAACCAGGACAATGTTACATACGTCCAACAGTCAGATCCACTTCAGTCTGGTACAGTGCAGTTCCACTGATTACAGATTTACTACAGATCAATATGATACTGTGTGTCACTGAGAAGAGCTCAACCTGAACTGATTACAATGACACATTTGAAACAAACATGCAGGTCATGTTAAAGGACCAAACGGCTGATTTTTATGTTTTAGACACACCTTTTTGGCATCTATAACCCTCTAAAATAATGTTTCTCTCAAAATAAGTCAGGGTGTCCAGCCACCAGGATTCTTAAAACAAGGTAAAAATTGACATTGACTTGCACAGTCAACAAGACATAATCTAATCCATCCTGCAAACAGGTCCAACTAGATTTTAAAACTAAATATAAAACTTATGAGTTTGACTTCCTGATACCAGGTTCACAACTTTCAGAAGCCGTGAGCAAGTTTCTATTGTGAACTTTTGCACAGTTCTGCAAAACTGTACAGCTCTCTAATTTCAATAACATATAGTATATATTTTTAGAATTATTCTCTTATATTGTCAATTTTCTATTTATGCATCTTAACTTGCAGTAATTGCTTTAATCTTTCTTTATATTTTTCTACTTTCTATGTTTATTATCATGCACCAAAACATGAAGGAAAATTCCTTGAATGTGTAAATGTACTGGACAAGAGACCTCTAAATAAGAAAACAGGTTTTAATGGCTCCAACTGACTCATTGATGTACTTTCTGTGCTACACTTGAAAAGACAATTTTGAGTCAAATTTTGAATTATTTTCGTAGAAACTGACCAGTTACAAAAGCACAGCATGCACACAGACCAGTGCAGTCTAGTAGCTTTGCATAAATACACATGACTGATCAATGTTTGACACATAAGGGTGACAGGAAACTGGGTTGTAGCTGTGGGCAGAAGCTGATGTCAATGAAGTTTCCACATTCAGTTATGGTTTTCCACCTCAGTGAGTATTTTTTTTCAATGGAAACTACATGGCAGCTGCTTTGGTCCATTTCACTTTTCTTTTGTGGAAAGTGATGGGTGTCCAAATAAAGAAATAAGATAAAGAAGTAAACTTCAAAATACTCAGTGGAGGTGACTTGTTTTTCCTGCCTGCAGGTCACAAACCGATACGTGTCCAAAGTTATTTTTGACTGTCAGCTGGTCGTGGTGGTACGAGGGGGATCACTGCGTATCATGGCACAGTTATTTCACAATACAAAAATATGCAACGAGGAGATAAACATGCCCAGAAGTTTCCAACCACACCGGTTTCTATATGAGGCTGTGCAGAGGCACAGCTGCGCGCTGAGCTAAAAGCTAATGTCAGCAAGCTAATATACTCACAATGGGCATCAAGCAAGGAACCATTTACAAACACAGTTTTTAAAATATTTATAATTATTATAGTAATCATTATTTATACATTAATATTGGTTATAATTAAAACATCTATGGTTATATAATAATAGAAAGAAATATATTCAGTGTTTCACTGTCGGATATGACACCTTTAACTGTTAAAGGTGTCATATCCGACAAGTCTTCTCACATCTGTTTCCAGCTTCACAAATTTGCTTTTATCTATTTTAAATCATCTTAAATTAAATATTTTAGGGGGCTTAGACAAAACAAGTAATTTGCAGATGACAAACTGACATTATGTAATAATAGGCTATCGGACAAGTCAAAAATATAACTACATGTACAATTCAATAAATAATACTATCTGTTAAGTATTTAAATAAAAGTGTAAAAAGAACTTTAATGTTTTCATATAAGCTGCAATCATTTAGTAAAAAAAAAAAAAGCCAAAAAGCTTTAAATTTTGACTGCTTTGTTTTTTTATCTTAAGAGAAAATATAAGAGACATTTTAAGAGAATGTTGCTGCATGAGGCCCCTGCTCATGTTTAGCTGATATGATGTTTATCACATCCTGACTGCTTTGCTAAAGAGCACAAAAAAAAACAAAGTTCAGCTGAGGATGATGGAAGTTTCATGTCATGAAGTCGTGAGAGGAAAACATCAGGGATCACTTAGGTCAAGTGAGTAAGATTTAAGAGGCTTTATTAGAATAACATGGCTTGAATGGAATATAATATTCATGTTCATGTTTTATTTAGTGCATAATCACGTGAAAATAAGTGTTGTGTTTATGTTACGTTAGAATGAGGTGTTCATATCTACAGAGGGTGAGGGTCCTCCTCCATGGAGGCCGCCATGTTACACCACCATGTCTCTACAGTAGCCCAGAATGGACAAATCAAACACCGGCTCTAGATGCAGCCATGCAATATGAAATCTTCCACTAAATCCTACACACTGGTCCTTTAAGTCACCAAGATTATTCCTTTGCAATCCATCCAATACTTGAGATATTTCAGTCTGGACCAACATTACCATCCCTAGAGCCACGTCACTACCATGGCTGCAAAATGAACCACAGATTGAGCTCCATCCTATCAGAAGGATCGGTTCAGAGCGAGCGCTCAGCAGCTTTTTGGACAGATTCTAGCTGACAGATTGAGAGGGATGCAGTGATTTTACATTGTGCAGTAAAGCCTTAAAAATCCGTTCCAAAACTAACAGTTAACCAACACAGGAACGCTCATCAAGCCGCCCTCGAACGGCAACAGCCGAGGCTTCTGGGAAACTGATGACACAACGATCTGCCGCTGAGATTTCCCAAACAGGAAGGAGATTGGCTAAGACAGAGCTGGAGTGTGTGTGTGTGGCGGTGGGTGTTTGTGAGTAAATGTGGACCGGAAGACGTACAGACTTATATTTTAATTTACCAGACTGCTGTTTTCTTAATGTTGTAACCAACCCACATACTTTACTGTGAGAACATTGTCAGAAGGGTACATATGAACACAATATACACTCTTGTGGTATTCACAATATTCTGCTGCTCTGATGCAAATGATTAAAAATGTCAGAACATGAAGACACTAGTTACTCCTGTCAACTACAGGCCTTAAGAACTGATCTCTTTTCTGTATCACTTTACATTGACAGCTTTTAAGATATTCAGAGTGATTAATTTGTAAGTGAAAGATGTAAAACTCACCATCAGGCTGCTGTTGAGAACATCAAAGTCACTGTAACGCCGAATCACCTGCAACACACACACACACACACAACACACACACATCTATCAGTTATGGACACTTTCATCAGTCAGTATTTCTGCAAAACAAACTTCTCAGGCGGCAGAGTTGCCATGTTCTCTCTCAGGTGAGATCTAATTAGCTACCTGACATACAAAGGTTGTGACTGGTGCATTTACCTGCCAGCTATTCTCTGAAGACACGCCCCTCTGGACTCGAATGATATACTCCTGAGGGACAAAAGAGGACGCAGCCATTAATACAGGGCTTTTTTAAAAAGTGAAAGGTATAATGATGAGAAAACAGCACAAACACTGAGACGACACTGGGGGAGAAATATTCTAAATATGGATAGAAATGGAAAAGGGTGGAATGATCCTTTAAGGTTTAATCAGCAGTCACTGCGTGTGTTGTCCAACAGTCGACCAGCTGTGAGCATTTTGAGAATAAAATATCATAAGAAAAAGTGGAATTGTTGTTAAAATAAATAAATTACAAAAAAAAATCCTATCTAAAAAAAAGGTTGCAGATTAAAGTTGTAATTTTACTTGAATTAAGTCATCATATTAGTCAAACAGTGTGAGAGAAAAGAAGTAGAAGAAGAAAAGAAAACAAAAACAGCAACTGAACGCTATGTGATGACATGTGATCTTCTTGTTCTAAAAACACAAGTTTTATCTCTAAATGCTGTGACTTTTTCTTAATGATCATATGACTTTTTTTTCCTCATAAACAAATCTCCAAAAATTAGAATATATGTGTTTTCCTGTGGGTGGTTCCAGGGGAAAGGCCAAGTTGAACATAAATCAAAAGGGTTCAGATTTCAGTTGTGTTTACTCTCAGTTTCATTTCCAAATAAATGGTTTGAATGTCACTGTTCACTGATCACGTTGGCATGTTTACGGATCTTTGCGCTGAAGCTGCTGAGTGAAATGTTCTCATAACCGATAAACAAATGGACAAAATTATGAAAACAAGATCAACGGTGTAAACATGGAATTTGCCTTGAATCTAATCCTCTCAGTCCTCTTACAGTCTAAGTCCTGCTGCAGACAGACTCTGGATTCCTTGTCAGATTGTTTTATACCTGATTTAATGTCTTATATAAAGAACTTTGAATTGTTTTGTTCTCGAAAGGTGCTATAGGAATTCTCATAGCTCTCCACTTGACATGGGTCTCATATTTCACAGGATATTAAACAAACTGGTGACCTTTAACCTGCACTGGTCTTGGGTTTGTGGAAAGCCGTGAAAAAACAGGGATATTTAACAACAGGGGTGAAGTAACTGAGTGTTTTTGCTGTGTTCATACAGTCATGGAAAGCTGCAGACTCAGGTTTTAGTGCCACAGTAATCCTCAGCCTCATGTTACATAACATATAAATGATCTCAATGAGTTCCACACAGGGAGCTACACAGGTTTAAAGTTTGGGAAAATAAACACTCGTATCAGCAGATACCCCGGGTTGAAGTATTAGAATTGAGAGAATAAAAATAAATTATTTAAATAAATTAATCCCTATTTAATCCCCATTGATATGAGATTATTTTGTTTGTTTTGTTTTGTCTTTTTGGCATCGGAGTGGACGTCACAACATACAGCTGAACAAAGTTATTTTCCAGTCCTGGACTTTTTGTGATGAATGCTACTAGAAATTTCAAGTGTCTCTGACTTTGAATTGTTTTTTTCTTCTTCTTCTAGAATAGAACATGTAAATAATAAGTAATAATTTTGCCACTACCTCTATCGACATTGCATTATGTTTAATTTATTTCATAGTAAAGACTTAGTAATTTCCTACTAGCCAGCAGTTACATAAATTTACAAGTCTAAGTCCTAAATAATAGGTATCAGTTGAAAGAGAACGCCGACTTAAAATTCTGAAAAGAGGGAATAAAAGCATGGAATGAGTTTTTTTTTTAAAATAAATCAGATACATTTTAGTTAACAAAGAATATTTTGTAAAACTACAAAGCTGATTTGTGTTTATTCATGATTATTTGGGGAAGTATTGTGATTTTAATAAATATATTGTGTGTTGTTTTGTTTTATTATTTCTTTGTTTTGAGTGTTGAGTCTGGTGTAGAGGATTTATATTCTGTCTGAAAAAACAATAAATTTCAATAATATTGACTACAAGCCTTGAACAGATGTCAGTTTTGTCCTGCCCAAGCACAGTGTATTAGTATTATAGAGGCCTGTTCTCACAAAATCACATTTATCTTGAGCTGCTTACATGTTGGGAAATTCTGGAGAGTCATCTGACAGATTCTCAATGACGCAAATCTGCAATAATTTACCTCTGAATTACACGAAGGCTGATATTTTAGTTTATTTTCAGAGTAGACTGACAGAAGTGTGGGAAAAAAAAACAGTAACTGGGTTATCAAAATCATAAATATATAGATATAATTATTATCTTGATCAGATTGTTCTCTCCTGTGATTTTATGGTTCTGTTTTACAATAACAACAGTAAGGGATAGCTGACGCTAGCATGCTAAGCTAACTGCCTAGCTCAGCTGATCCCAGCCGGACTGTCAACAACAAACCCACTACACATGCGTCCATTATCGGACACACGGCGGATGTCCTGCTTTATCTTTCCCGAGCTGTTTCACTGCGGTTTTTAACTGTTCGCACGAGTTCAAAGTACACATTTTAGCACAAAGTAACGCTGCACATACGCTTGCCCCAAAACCTTTGAAGACTAATGTTGGGGAAGATGCCGCGCCAAACCCCCTTAGAAAATCAGACTGTTTACTGTTTACGTGGATTTTAGCAGAGCCGTAAAATTTTAAGATATATGTTTTTTAATTTATCCATACAGATAGATCCTCTCTTCAATTCGGCATGGGTAGCATACAAAAATCAGCAACTGTTTAATGAAATCTCATTTATACCCGTCTCGTGGTATGATAACGTTAGCAGAAAGCTGTCGATGAGAGCGAATGATAAAAACTACTTATTTTATTACAGGTATTTGGTGCAGGGCAAGTTTGCCAAATGTTACAAGGGATCATGACAAATTGAACATGGCTCAACATATTGTTTTAGATATCGTGTCTGTTTATCGGTGTTTCAATGAATCAATAAAACGCAGAACTTTTAAGTAGAATTCGCCTCAATCTTTGCCCAATAGATCACCGACTGTTTTAAGGTCTTTACGGGGATAATTTCAGCTCATCGGTCGTCAATCAGTCTGTGTCATGACTCCACTCCAAATCCTTTTATATCAGCAGTTTGGCGAATACAGGAGAGCCTCCAGGAAATTGCTTAATCAGTGACAGCTCTTTAGATCCAGGGTCAGCTGCCTTCTGCCATAACGGTGCAACTCTAAAAGCGTTGCATCGCGTTAACGAGAGCCTATCATCTGACCACCAGGAATGATAGTTATGTTTTTGCAGACCACTGTGTTAGTCAGGGGTGGTTTGTGGTTGATGCTGCTGATAATTTCCAGGAAAACAGACGAAATGAGGCTTCTACATCTGTGTCCGATAATGGAACTGGCGACGCAGCGATCGACTTAAACGCCCTCTAAAAATAACTTTTTTCAAACACGCCAGCTGTGAAACATCTGTCTGATTGTAGTGACTCACGGATGGACGTTTTACAGTTAAAAGACTACAGATTGTTAACGGTTATTTCCAGTAAACACTCACCGTGTGGGACTGCAGGTTCTGGCTGGCTTCGATCACCGCCGTCAGGGGCACGGTGTCGTCCAGCAGCAGCCTGCCGGGGGACGGCTTCTCCAGGAAAGACATCCCGGAGGATTCACGATGGAAGTCTGATCACAGCGCTCGTCTGTCAGTGACTGAAGCCGCGGGGAAAGACACTGAGGCGGGACCCCGCTGAGCGGAGGAGGAGGAACAACAACAACCGGAGAGGAGCGAACTAGCTGCTAGCTGTTAGCTCTGCCGTAACCAGGAAGCGCTGCTCCGATCAGACGTCACCACGCAGCTTCTTCATCATCATTGGAGGATGGAAAACCACGTGAGGGTGCGTCACTGCCACCTGCTGGTTTGGAGGAGGAACTATTAAAGGTAAAAGTAATAAGCTATTTCATATTTCTATAATTCATATTATTTTTTCTATATTATTTATTTTCTTATTATATCCATATTATGTTTTCTAATATATATACTCATTATTGGTATTTAATTTATTCATTAGCTAGGTTTTAACAACCTGCTTGTTTCTTGTTCTTGTCAATAAAAAAAGAACTACCAATGTCCTGATGCTGATGTCAGCATAGCCCAGACTTTAAGTCTATAAAGCAACTAAACTTCATTTTTTTATGGAGGAGTCATAACATCAAAAACACTTTCACAGATTGAAGACCTTGCCAGCTATTTGGATAATTAAATTGTTTGAATATTTTTTTAAGAAAAAAAATGTCCAAATTCAAAAGCTTCTTAAATGTGAATATCTTCTGGTTTCTTTACTCCTCTACAACAGAAAACTAAATATCTTTGGGTTGTGGACAAAACAAGACATTTGAGGACATCATAATTAAACACTTCTCACCGTTTTCTGACATTTTATGGACCAAACAAATAATCAATTGATCAAGAAAATGATCCACAGATTAAATCAACAATGAAAGTCATCTTTAGTTGCAGCCTGTTTTGACTGTTATTTTGGAGCATTGTGATGCTGACACTTTTTCAGGTGCTGTTCTGATGATTTCAGGGTCTGAGAGCATCCAGGTACCAAAACCACTTCAACTTCTGTCAGAATATGAGGTGTCAAAGTCACAAGAGTTGAATAATTAAAGGCATACTATGCAGCTTTTCCCTTAAAAATTAAAGTATAGACTCATAAACATAATCCCTCTAAAGTATCACGTCTGACCCTCTGTCAGTGTGTGGTGGTGTCTGCATCTGCAGAAACTTGATATCTGCCTGTATTTTCTTTTTCTTTCACTTCTTCTGTGTTTGGGACGTTTCTGGGCTTCAGCCTGTTTACCAGTGGCTGAGACTTGATAAAAATTGAGGGACCGCAAGTTACGTCACAATCTTTCCCCTATGAGAGCTGCACAGACAGATAAACACACACACACACAGGCAGAGCAGACTGAGGATCACTTCGTCTGTACTCACCGATCCTAGCAAATACCATGACCTGGATGACTTAAGAAGGGTATGAATGTATTTGATAAATTAAATGATAACAGGAAAAAAAAAACATTGTTAAGCATATTTATTCCACACAAAAGATTTCACACATTTAAACAAAATAGAGCAAATCTGACTAATTAAACATGCTGAACAATAAATCACTTGGTGACTGAAATGTCTCCCTGGTAACCACTCTGTCCAGATGCTCCTCTTGTTGCCAGGATTCAAGTACACGATCAAGACACAACAAAAATAACAGCAACATATTCCATCATGTAGAAAAACTGCTGCCACCAAAATATCCTGGGAGACACCCTGCTGCATGGCGAGCGCTACAGCGGCCATTTTTAATCACAGCAATTGTCACTGAGGGTGCTGTGATGTCTGCCCTCCCCTCACCCGCTCCGCTGCTGGTCCTCAGGCATCATCACCATCACCTCCCCCTCCATCACCACCTTGTCCTTTACGGAGCACGTCACGGCGATGAAAGCAAACGACATCTTGATCTTGCGGACTTCGGCTTCGGCCAGCACCTCTTCGCCGATGTAGAGCGGCGCAGGGAAGCGGATCTCCTGGTACAGGAAGACGCAGCCGCGGCCGGGCATCTTGGTGCCGAGGACGGCTGAGATCAGGCCATTGATGAGGACGCCGTGGACGATGGGCGTCTCGAAGGAGGTGGTCCTGGCGTAGGCCGGGTCCAGGTGGAGGGGGTTGTTGTCGCCCGTCAGCTCGGCGAAGAGTTCCACATCGCGGGAGGAGAAAGCTTTGGTGAGGGAGGCTCGCTGGCCGACGTGGAGCAGCCGACAGGAGGGAGGAACTGCTGTGATGGCCGAGAGGCACAGCCGTGATTTGTTAAAGATACGACTCCAAATGAAACTCATCCTGACGAACAAAGCCCTTCTTCAGTCTAGCTGCAGCTCCCGACTGTTTCCTGTCAGGGCGAGCAGGTACGGAGACACCTGAAGAAGACAAGAGAAAGACAGTCTTAATTGTCCTGGAGGGAGATTTGATCTCCCTCATGTTGGAACTGCCAAAAGGAGCTCTTCTCCATTTTAAGGTTCTGAATCTGCAACCAGATAGCAGTAATGTGGAGTGCAGACTGAGGTGCTTCAGTGTCATGTGTCAGTGTCATCTGGTGGTGGAAGACTGATGATTTTAGAGGCAGGAAACACTTTCATTTACACTTTAGCCCTACTTGCATGGGACTAGTGTTGGCAGGCTCATGTGATTTAGAAATTACCCCCCACCCAACTAGTCTCAAATAGCCAGACCTGTCTTCACAGTGCTCACAGCTGGAGAAAGATGTGGCTCCACAAATGCACATCCTACTATAAAGGAAAAATGCCCTGCCTTGTTTATATTTCTTTAAACCAATCACAGTGGTCTCGGGCGGAGCTAAGACCAGGATGCAGTGATGGTGCTGCTGCAATATGTTGTCGAGGGGGAACTTGTTTGGTGGAACACTTGGACGTCAGGAGGGGAGCTCTGGGATAAAAATGACTACATCACTACAACAGAAAAGCTAACAGCTTAGCTTATTCATGGTCGCACCATTAGCATCCCAGACGCTAATTTGCAGTTTTGAGCTGTAGGTTGCAACAAGAGGTTGTTCTTATTTCCCGGGGACTGGGGAAGAAAATGCTGTTCCAGTCTCTCAAATATGGAAATTCCCTCTTGTCTCCATTTATTATCATATTAAACTGAATATCTTTGGGTTTTGGACTGACAAAACAAAACATTTAAAGACTAGGCCACTTGCCTGACAGGGCAAGTGAAAACTAAAACATTGACTTTGAATCCTGTGAGGTCAAATCATCAGCATTTCAGAGGCGGAGCATCTCCTCTTCAGCAGCCACCTTTAATAATAGAGGAGTGGGTTTGCCAGCTTTCTGCAGTTGTTTCACGTCAGAAAACAGATGATAGAAATATTTCGACCCCAAATCACCAGCAGGCCACATCACCACTGTGTTTGGTAAAATATGTCTCTAGTAATTTGTGGTGGAATTTTTACTTTATAAATTACAGACATTATATATTTGCACAGGATTAAGATCACAGACAACCTGGTAATATTAGTAAACTGAGAGACGACTGACATCAGACTGAGCCTGTCTCTCAGCAGCTGATACAGCAAATACAAATAATTTCTGGACACTGAGCTGAAGTGACGTCTGCTGACCTGCAGCACTCTGAAGGCACAGGCCTGTTTCTGGTAGGAGCCCAGCAGAGTCAGGGAGCTCCACAGCTTCACCAAACCCCTGAAAACACACACATACACATAAAAAAAATAAATAAATAAAACATCTAGTTTAGGAGGAGTGAAAATATCTTCCCATCCCGGTGCTGCCAAACTCACTTGCTGTACACACGCAGGAAAGCAGTGAGGGTGTCTTCATCATACTTCAACAGGTCAAAGTTCAACGCTGCTCCCACCTGAAGCACAAACACACAAATACATGAACAAAAAAAAAATAGCCTGCTAACAGACAAAAACATAACCTGTTAATGGTCTCACCTCTCCATACAGTCTCTTCAGACCCGTGATGATGAACTGTTTCAGGTCAATTGCGCTCAGTCTGGTAGAATCATCCTCCAGCACGCTAAACACACAAAGAAATATGATGAGGGATGAAAGAGTCATTGTTGTATTATTGACATGTACAGATATTATGGACAGATACACATTTATATGATCTTTTTAGGCATAAGAACCACAACATTAACATAAAATCGTTTAAGTAAGATTCTATGGAGTGTTGATTAAAAGAATCAATCATAAATACATAAATTATATAACTTATCGACCTGCCGTTCAGCTGAATTAACACCACACTATTCAAAATAAACCTGTCCTTTGACTTACAGGCAGACCTTCATGTAGTGGTACGGGGAGGCGTTCTTCAACACGACCCGTTGGTAAAGAGCAGGTTCGTCCTTCTTGTCCTCGTGTCTCATTATACTAGAACATCAGTGACTCGGACTCCAACAGGTGACAAGCAGCAGGTCGATCAGCTGATTTCAGACTAAAAAAAACAAACAAAAAACAAACCACTGAAGGTTAAACAAACATTACCTCATCTCAGCATGATTTTAACCCACACAAGTGTGTTTGCACACATATCCATCAATGCAACAGCAGAACCATGTGTGTGTGTCTGTTACATGGTTCAGACAAGTCGAGCGCTGGTGAGTCTGTTGTTATGAGTTTGATGCATTGCAACTATTTCACAAACCTTCTGAACAACAGAATTAAATTTGCACAAGCCCATAAAGGATGTGTCTGAATGTCTCCACTTACAGACAATACTGATTAGGGCTGAACAATTAATCTTTTTTTTTTTTATCACAATTGCAATATGCCTTACTGTAGTTTCCAAATCGCAGCAGGCACGATATTTGTTAAAGGCAAAATATGCGTCAATATACCATTTTAAATTAACTATCGTTGTGCTGCACAGATGTCCTAACCTAAACATATTCTACAGACTTTTTCAGTCAAAATAATTTTCTTTAAATTGTTAAAAAACAAACTTTTTTGGTATGAATATGTACAGAACACAACACCACCAAACCCACCCAAAGATGTTGAGTAGAGCTGCACGATATAATACAAAAATCATGTTGCGATCATTTTGCCAGCTATCGTGAATACTGAATAACTCACAATTACTAGAAATATTTTTTTAATCATAACTTTCAGTTTCACTGAAAAAAAGAAACCATTGATCATGATGATGAGACGTTTATGGAGGTCTGAAACAAGTTTTCAAGATTGTAGTGCAGAGCATCTCTGCAACATTACAGTACTTTATTATAATGCTGTTTTGTCACACATTTTATATTCTTATCAAAACAATTGCAGCTTCTGCAAATTAGATACTTGGCCATATTGTGATTTTGATAATATTTCGATTAATTGTGCATGCCTAAATAATACAAATATAAATATATTTAACTGAATATCAAAGAAAAAAAAACATACTATCGGTGGTACATTTAAACAAATGCAAACATTTTGTCAAGTTATTTTCAATAATAAGAGGGTGTATGTCGACAGTATTTTTGGATATGAAGGTCACGGAAACAAAACAGGTGAATAAGCGCCTCTGTCAGACTACATTTACAGTAAAAGTGTTAAATATATTCTTTGTAAAGTAAGTGAAATTTATTTAGTGCACTCTCATAACACGAACATTGTGCTCACAAACTAATAACAAACATGGCTACTGTAGCAGGATAGCGGCTAACCACCAGGCTAAAACGGTTAAACATCTGAAATATTACGCATTTTGTTTATTGTCTCGACACGTCGGACAGAATTAAAGCCTTTGAACTCCCACGTGAAAATATCAGACAACGTTACTGCACATACGGCTCCACAACCCGAAGCTAAAACTAGCTAACGAGAGGTCAAATAGTGGCAACGTGTCTTGAAGGGAACCCTTGATTTGTGAAACTCTCGCGACATTTGTACCTGCTGCTCATTCCTTATGCATGTTGTACAAACTAATTATGTTTTATAAAATCAAAACGCCGTGGTTACAATCTAGGTGCGTTCAAGGACATATAAAAACTTGGCACGAGTTAGGTAACGATAATGGTTTGGGTCAAAATGATCACTCTCATGAGATCTTTCGCGGGTCTGGGGTTCCCTTCTAGACACGAAGCAGCAACTAGCTAAGTTAGGGTGAAATAAGCAGGGTAACTCACAGCTAAACGCAGCTAACGGTCAATTAACTGCCGTTTGTTATTGGTACAATGTACAAAAAAGTACGTTTCCAGCATTCTACTCACAAGCTACACCAACGTGGAGAGATGACAGCGTGTTATGATCCGCTCAGCGTCTAGACAAACTTTCAACCAGTGCGCAGCTTGCCTTCAAAGACGCGCATGCGCAGACACCATAGCCGGATCTGTCAAAGATATGTAAAATAGTCTGATGGATCACTCTGTCAGCTACATCGAGCATCCAGGAATCACAAGTGGCGGTAGACCAAATTTATTTCTGTCCTGTAGTTTTATATTTTAAATATTTGTATTAATGATAACATCACAGAAATAAACAATGTTTTCAGATACTTTGAGTATAAGTCAAACTACACTACAGCGGACCACAAGTGTCATCGAAATAGTAGACCTCATAAAGCCTTACTCAATAACTATAAGATCAATAAAATAGCCATTAATATATTTATATACAAATTAATTTATTAATCTATAACCAAATAGACTAAATGACTATGTAATTTAGCACTGTATTTGATAGTTTAAAGGGCAATAAAAGATCAATCATAAATATGATTTGCAAATGAAATATTGATCCATCCGTCCGTTCATACACTTGTATTTTGTCAAAACAAATAAATTTTCTTTGGCATTCATGATTTTGATTTTTAACCTGTTTCACGAGGTTCTGTATGTCCCTTAAAACAAATAAAAATCTCCTTTAGCAGGTGCATCTTATTCAAAACATTGAAGGAAAAAAATTGTTTTTTTTTTTTTTTTACCAATTATCATTTCTCACTCTTAACTTTCTCACAGTTTTAGAAAGATAGCAAGAAAAGCAAAAAGAGCTTTAATTTGCTGTTACAAAGTAATCTAAAGTCCAAGTCCACTTTTTGACTTTTGTTAATTTTCTTACACATTCTGGGCCTAAACTGAGTATCTGCTCTAATTTTATAAATGAACAAAATAATTCAGACTTTAACATAATATATGGTTTATTGGACCAAGTTACACAGTGAGTCGCAGCAAATTAATTTCAAATTAAAGTAATTTTCAGCCTCCAATAAAAAGATTCAAAGTTCCTGCTACGGAGTGATACATCTTTCATGAATTATCTACTCTTTGACATTCCTGATGCAGCTGAAAAGATGTGTCGCCACCCAGCGGTCAGTTGGCGCATTACTACAAAAACTAAACAGCACAGGCGTCCAGCGAATCAATAAAATAAGTTTAATAATAATAATAATAATGATAATTTTCTGCAGAATGTTCATTTCTGTGGTCCATAGACACTTGTAGTACAGATGCGGAATCATTTATCAAACCTTTTAAGTGAAGTAAAATAAATCTGACAACTCACTTTACATTTCTCCTTCTAAATTTCAAT
>JAJHUR010092741.1:0-21399 GCA_027495735.1 Lutjanus campechanus
AAGAAAAGGGTTCTTAGTGGAACCCTAAGTCTTACAAACAATACTTGACAAATCTTTTCCTCAAAGAAGCAAATGGTTCTGGGTAGTACCTCAGCCCTTCAGGCAGAACCTTGTTGGAACCCTTGTTTCTAAGAGTGCGAACACACACACACACACACACCATGTAAACAATCCCAGAGTGTGTGTGAGCAGACAGCGAGACCTGGGCTCTGAAAGCTCCACATCCAGTGCAGCTGTGAGCCGGCCAGCAGCTGACGCCGGCCTGTGTGTCTCTGCTCTGTCTCTGCTTCCTTCCCCACCAACCCCGCCTCCTCTTCTTCTATGTTTCCATGAAACAGACCTGTAATTTTCACAGCTGTGTCTCGGGCACCGTGCCAGGGTGAGTCAGGGAAAGAGAGAGTGAGAGGGAGGCAGAGGGAGGCAGAGGGAGGAAGAGGGACCGGCTAATGGCTTTTAGAGGAGTGCAGGCTACAGCACAGCGCTGCTAATCCTCACACACTCAAGATTCAAACCAGAGGAATATTCAAACAGCTGACAGAGATTAACATCCAACTGCAAAACTCATTAGCATGATAAAATATACAAGTAAAATGTTCTTTACACTAGTAGCCAACCTTGAGATCCCAAAAATATGGACAATTTTGAAACAGAAGTGAGGCGTCTGGGGGTCCTCTCCCAGAATGACAATAACAAAATATAAGTACAATTTTTTTTTGCCAACAAATGTCTGCAGAGGAACTATAACTGAGACTAATTAGCTGGAAAACTCAATGGGACCACAGGATTTAGTCTCACCCAGTCCAATTTCAAATTTGATTTCAGTAACACAAATTGTATTTATTCTTCAGGTGCAAACAGTCGACTTTTGGAGTCGTGAGGCTTAAACACACCACACAGCACTGTGTGTGTGTGTACCGGGAGGAAACCAGGAGAGGGCAAGGAAAAATGGGGATGTCTCCCGGAACAAAATCTGGAGGGTTGGCAAGTATGATGGCAGCCACAACGTATAATTCATGTTTACAACTTGGATCTTATTGTCATAGTTTGTCTCTCATATCTGCTGGTGAGGAAAACACTGTTCTCAGCAAAGTAGCTGCTGAAATCTGCAACACTGTTAAAGTCAGACAATCAGACAGGTGATAATGAGGTAAACAGTTTAGTTAGATTACCTAAATGTGTTATTTGGAGGTAAAACTGAAAACAACCGCACTCTGAATTACGATAATAACCCCAAATTGCAGGAAACCTGTTTGCACGCACAACTAAGTAAAAACAGTAGGTCAAAGTTGAGGCCTGCAGTCATTCTGTAAACTGTGATGCGTGTTTACAGCGGACATGCCTGGTAAACATTTCGCCGTTTGCCTTAGTTTTCTCTTTCAGAGTAGCCTGAGTAACCTGTGGGTTTGTATTGTCTAACAGTTGCCCTGTTGGAGCAGAACTCTTCAGGGTTTTAGATTTAGAAGTTTAACTAAGAGATGCACAACTTGTAATTTTCTTGGTTGATTACAATTTCCAATTTTCCATTTTTTTTTAGTGTCTGACCTGCCGATTTGGTTCGAGTTTCAGTTTTTCTAAGAATTATAATTGACAGAATACATATACATACTACATTTTGTAGCTTTTCTTTGGTGTAAAATTAAATTGGATGTTCATAATAAAACACTGACTACTAAATAACTTTTACATTTTCTCCCAAACACTCCAGATCACAGCCAGGCCTTATTATATTATTATATTAAGAATATGTACTGGTGCACATGTATGTACTATCACCACAGACCGACGCAGTGCAACGGTTTTCTGTAGTAAAGCTTTGCAGTGAGAAAAACAGAAGTAGAAGTTAAATGAGTCTGGGTGAGAAAATGTTTGGTTGGGGTCCGACTTCCCTTTATCCTGTTCTAGGAATCTATCTCTAATGCTGACTTCATGCAAGCATACGTCTGTGTGATCCTGAGTCTCTCGTCAGAAATCTCCTCAGCCGTTTTCTCCAAAACTCTGCAACTCACACCAAAATCTAGATGGATACACAGCACTGTAGGCCAGGGGGGAAATGTATATTTTTGATTTTAGGGTATCAAGACAGTGACAGCATTGAGTTAAAAAGTAATTTTGTTGAACCTCTTCAACTCTGCGTGGACATCTATGTCTTTGGCCAGCATTACTGTCTTTCAGGGACTGTAGCAGGCTCAGTTTTAAAGCTAGTAAAGATACTGCCATCATATGAAACTAGAGAGCTCAAGGAATACATTGGCGTGTGTCCTGCTGGGGGATATATAATGCTCCAAAAGAAAAACTGGCATGGGAATCTGATAAGGTGAAATGATGTATAGCAGGGGTGTCAAACATAGGGCCCATGGGCCAGAACCAGGCATCCAAAAGGTTCAGTCTGGCTCACTGTATGACAACAAATGAGTACAATTTTCTGAAAAAACACTGAATACTACGTAATTGTGGTCATATTTAAAGATATTGAAATAGTGCTAAATATTGTCAGTCAGCAGCTTCAGTACAAAATAATCTTTATCAGACTTCTGTCCTAAAACAACATTAGTGGAACCCTGTTGCTGAGGCACTAATAAAACTTTTAATTTGTAAATGATTTGGAAGGCAGGAGATAACTTAACCTTCTTCCTCTCTGGCTTCCATTTTAGTCGCTGTTGTTTGTCCTGATGCTTAGTTCACGTTCTAACCCTGTTCTGCCTCAGGACCAGTCTGAGGACAAATCAATTAGAGTCAACCAAACCAAACCAAAACTACATCACAAAACTGAAACACACAGACAAAAGGACAGAATAATTTGCAGTGCTATCTGGCTCTAAAAAAGACATTGTGGCAGATTACCTGACCACAGTAACTGACAGTAAACAAAGAACTATGTTGACAAAGCAGACAAAGCAAGTGAGCACAGTCTGGACATCGAGACAGGCAGACACAAAAACTCCTGGCTCCCCAAAGAGGAGCAATTCTGCCAGTTATGCAAAGAAAAAAAGTGGAGAAAGAGCTGTTTTTTTCTGACAGAATGCACAAAACACCAACACCCTGAATTCAACCCCTCACACTTACTGTTGATTTTATTACTGTTATTATTTTATTGTTGCTGTGATATCCATCAGTTATGTCCAGTTTCCTGTCCTGCGTTGTTCTTTAATGTTACTGAAAAATGTTTTATTGCTTGTTGCCTGTGTTTCATTTGTGTATTTTGTATTTTGAACGTGCTCTGGCACTACTGTGTTTTGTTATGGTCATGCCAATAAAGCCTCTTCAAATCTGAATTTTGTTTGGCGGTGCAGCATTTCCACACAGGAGTGGAAAAATCTGCAAAATTAAAAGAATTTCTGAATCTCAACAAGATGTTCAAATCATAAAGAAGGGAAATATTATACAGCTGTTCACTTCCAAAACACATTTATGTGTTCTGCATTTGTAGATCCACTGCTCTGTATGTTGTAGTGCACATGTAATGAGAGTAGACACCTGCTGTGTAAAGTGATGGTAGATTAGTGATGTTTTCAGAATGTTCTTCTACTTCTTTACACGAAAACAAGTTTGCAGGTTTCTATGTATAGGTTATTATGCAGCGGTTTTACTGGTCTGTCCCACTTCAGATCAATTTGGGCTGTATGTGGCTCATGATCTAAAAGGAGTTTGATACCCCTGGTGTATGACTTTCCTAGTTATTCTGATAATTGACACTGTCATCTACTGCTCCGCACCCACTCCCACTAAGGCCTGTGAGCATCTACAGCATGCTTTTGATATAGTATACGAACAGCTTTGTCAACTGCAACTTGTTCTAAATGCAGACAAAACACACTTATCTTCTTTACCACTTCAAAAACAGTAAGAACAGCACTGTCTGAGAAAACTGCAATGAGAAATGGTCAACGGATTGAGTTGGTACCTAATTTTAAATGTCTGGGATTCTTAATTGATGACCACTTGTCTTTTAAGGAGCACATTCAGTATGTTGTTAAAAAAAAGGGAGGATTTTACTACAGAAAAACAAGTCTTGCTTTTCCTTTTGTGTTTTACCTGTTATTGTTTATGAAGATATGTTGTATATGAATGACCTCTGCTCACTGTCTTCACATGCTGGATAACAGGAGATTCTTTCATTACAAACTGTGGTTTTCTTGTGCGCTTTACTCAGAAGTGAACTGGTCTCTCTTATGTGTTCGTCGTCTCAGTCATCAGTATGTGTTTAGCTACAAAACCATTCTGGGCATAATTCCTTCTTACGTATCTTCTCTTTTAAACTGGAAACATGGAAGTCATAATCTTCATTTTATAGACATTTTGCGATTTGTTGTTCCAAAGTCTGAACTGAATTGGGATAGAAATCTTTTGGGTTTTTGGCATCTAATGCATGGAATAATTTAAGAGACTGACAAAATCCAGTAACCTTGAATGAGTTTAAAGCTCTGTTGAAAAGTCTGGAGTCCAGGTTCTATGTGCAAGTGTTTTAGAGCACATGAGCAAGTTTTAATGTTGCTGTTTTGCTGCCATCTTGGTCAGGTCTCCCTCATAAAAAAAGAGATCCATGATCTCAGTGGAGCTAACCGGATTAAATACAGGCCGAATAAAAAATAAAATAAATGACGGGGTTTCTGAGCACTTTCTAGAGTAAAAGTGCTCATAATCCAATCACCAAAAATGCTGTTCTTACAGAAATCTCTACAACTGAAGGGATGCGATTTTGAGCATTTTTTACTCTTTCTCAAGTGTTCAAAAAAAGTTAAACTTCAAATCTGTGTAATAAATGGCACCAACCCAAAAGTTGCTGCAAAAACCTATGAGAAATGACTGAGCATCAAAATATTCTGAGCCCTTATACACTCTTAACTTTCAAAATTTGAAAGCATCGGAAGACAACGTGTTTATTTATGAAGAAGAGCTGCATCTCAAATTAATCTTCAGGTTCTCAGCTTTCAGACGATGTATAACACTTTTACGTGGTATATACTGTTGACCTGCTGTCTCTCCCTAAAAATCCCCTGTCCCATGGCAGAGAGCGGGGAGTGGAAGAGGTTAAAAAAAAAAGGTAGCTTGCCTCCAAAAAGGCTAAATGAGCTGTGTGAGTTCCTATTAGATAATATTTAACATCACTCTGTGGGGAACAACAGAGTGACTATGATGACAAGTGTTTTGGAAAAGAGGGATGTGCCAGTGTACTTTTCCAATGCAGCCATTCATACTGGGTGTGATATTGTTTTCACTTTCAGAAAATATTTTCCAATTACAAACAAAATATTTTAATGCGTTTAATTTGCGAGATGAGCCACATGCTAATATGGAAAAATAATGCTAATGGTAATAAATAATAGTTACACTGCTAACACTTCTTCTAAATGTACAGTAAATTCTCTGCTGAGCACATGTGGCCTGTATCTGAGCAGGAAGTATTTGTCTCCTTAGGGACAGAAGGGAGGACAGTGTGTTTGGGCGACAGGAGGCACGTTCCCCTCCTCCTCCTCCTCCTCCTCCTCCTCCTCTTCCTAACTCCTCCTCCTCCTCCTCTCTCTATGGCTACAACAGGAC
Source organism: Lutjanus campechanus (assembly GCA_027495735.1). Classification (NCBI taxonomy): domain Eukaryota; kingdom Metazoa; phylum Chordata; class Actinopteri; order Lutjaniformes; family Lutjanidae; genus Lutjanus; species Lutjanus campechanus. The sequence continues at coordinate 5,539 of JAJHUR010092741.1, forward strand.
ACTTCTTCAGAAATAATGGGATTATGTCCATGATTGATATCCAGCTTTATGGCTCACGTGTGGGCGCTGCACCTCGATTCAGCACGCTGCTATGACAGGCCTGTCAAAGTCGGCTCTGGAGAACTGACTAGACACAAATCTACCACGACCTCCAGAACTGAAGCTCTATTGTCAGGCCTTTCTGTCCACAAGAGGCTTTACAAACACCATTATACTGAGGAACTCACTGGGCAACTTGTATGTCATGCATTATAACCCTGATGTCATGTCAAAGCCTGTACTTTACAAAGGCCTTTTACAACAGGAGATCATCGGCTTTTCACATCCAGTATAAGAACATTTACAATCCAAATAGGGCTGCAAATCAGATTTTTTTTATTAGTGATTAATATGATGATTATTTCCTTGATCAAATAAAACATTAAGGGATAAATCTAATATATTTACAATAAAAAAAACATTGACACATGCTAAATTAAAATACTTGCTTCTCTGACAGCAACACTACAGCTGTGGAGTCTTTCTGTTCTGGTCCATAACTTGTGTTTTTGTTTGTTTTTCACATTAATTAGAATTCAAATTAATGCCAAATGTTTGCCGAATGAATAAGTGTCTGTTTCTGAGTTATAACATCAAAGATCTTTTAGAAGGAGCAGATATTTATAGAACACTTAAATTGAGCGGAAAATGGGAGTCTGGCAGGCAGTCACTGAACTCCACCTCCAGAGTGTGTATTTTCAGAGCAGTGGGCTTTTGTTTGCAGGATAGCAGGTTTAACTTTACATTGACAGACAACTAACAGTTGATCAACTGATCAGCTGATCAACTCACAGCGTAGGACTCTCGTCACTTCTTATTATGATGTTGTGCACATTGTGTGCTAATGCAGTGTTCCTGCAGCCTGCCGGAGCTTTCCTGAGTCTGGGGAGGACGGGGCGGGGGGAGACAACTTGCTTCAACCAGAGATTGTGTACACCCGTGCACCCGTACACTCTTTCACTGGTACGCCTTTATATATATACGTCTATGTGCAAGACAATTATTAGTCTGCTCCCACGTTACCTACAGTTTAAACAGTAGTAGTAATAGTATCAAACACCCAGGTGTATTCTGCACCCTTGGCATGCAATATGTTGCAGAATGACTTGAAACTCAAAGAATTAACCTTGTTAAATACTTTTAAATCCAAAATTAAAGCATTAGGGGCAAATTCCATAGGATGGACAATGACATTATTTGATCCTGTCGGACTTTCTTACAGGGTAATTAGGGAGACGCTGCAACAGACCTGTACTGTAAACTGAGATGAAAATCACTTATCTGCTACTTCCCCAATTAAAAACAATAAGTCAAGCCAGATTTACCGATTAAAAGTCAAAATTATAGCAGCAGAGGAATATTTTCTCTATGCACAGACTTACTGTAATGCTGTAGGCAGATATTGTGATTTGATCAAAGAAGTGGACATCAGTCTGTCAAGTGTATGAGACGCGTCAAAGAAGGTTTGTCCCATGTACAGATATGTGGTTTCACATTAGTTCACAGAACAGTTCTGTTATAATGTGCCTCTAATTACCCTCTAATAAAGTCTAATAAGAGTTTAATAAAGGCTCTAATACTGTCTAATAAAGAATATATTATTTCTAGTTTTGTATGGCTTGTTTCATCTTATTTGTGCACCGTTAGGTGTATGCTGTCTAATTAGGATGTGTTTGTGTCTAAAAAAGAAAATATTATTTCAAGTTTGTTGTCCAATTTAATACAAATTACAGCTTGTTACATCTTATTAGTGTACTGTAAAGTAAAGTGTGACTGACATTTATCTTTTTGATGTGAGAGTTCCTTGTGCTCGTTTATTAAATTTTATCTCCTTTTGTGTTTTCTGTCTGCAACTATGTGTTTGTTTTATTTATGCTGCTGATCATCTTGGCCAGGTCTATCTGTACCAAACTAAGTTTTTTTTTTTAAGTCTTTAGAATCTGATTTGTAGGACAGGATATATCTGCCTCACCACATTTATTAATTTAAATGATTTTTGACACACACATTGCCTTTAACAAATAACACACATCCTGTGAAAATTGCAGAAAGCCATCTTGCGATTTCGATGAAATCTCAATTAATTGTGCAGCCCTACTCAAGGTTGACACAGAGTGTAATGAGTTGACAAAGAAATTACTTTGTCTGGCCAACAGAGATCAAATAAGTATTCAGATGCTTTACTTCAGAGGAAGTGCCAATACAACAATGTGAAAATACTCTGTCACAAGTAAAAATACTGAAGTGTTGTCGAAACAGGCTCCTACCAGCACAATGCAGCTGAATCAGGAGTTTTATTGTTCGAGGATACAAACTACCAATACAAGACTGGGTCAAAGCCTGGCTGGACCATGTATGACCAGCATGCAAACAAATGTTACAGTGATAGTCAGTGGTAGTGTTTATAACGTGAATTCATGAATATCCACTGCTCATCTGAAATTTTCTGTAGTTCCAGTGACATTTGGTGTTAAAGTGTACTTAAGTGTCATATCACATGACATGGTTAAGCTATGTTTGAGTAAAAAATGGTTGTAAAAGTAGTTGCAAGACGACTTTCTGAACATTTGAAAAAGAACACATTTTACTTTTAATTATAACTATTCTAATTATCTGTTGCCAAAAAGGGACTGGAGCACACTGGAATGATTTGCAGCTTTTAACTGTTCAAACACACAACTGCCATTTGAATAGAAATGCACAAAGACATGAGCCAAAAACAAATGGTAACCCTAGAACTAGGGGTGTGATTTAATGATCAACAATCCAATAAGATCGATGCAAAGTGAAAACATGGATCCATGTCACCTTCTTTAACATACTCCTTTATTTTGAAATTCACTGGGCAAGGATCACCACTGAATTTTATACTTCTCTTAATTGTTCTTGTTGTGAAGTCGTGTTTTATGTGTGTTAGTGAAGTCAATGTAAAGTAACTTTTTCTGCACTGAACTGCTTACAATCCTTTACATTACATTTATTTATGTGTTGTTGTTGTTTTTGTTTTCTTTATGGCCAAAAGCAGGAAAGAAACAAGAGGCAGCTTCTTCAGCAACTGACTGAGTTGAATGGGCGTATAATATTATCTTACAACAATCACACAACCCTTTATGATATCAGCAAATATGGTGTCATTGTCCGAAGAATCTATATAATACTGTATTGTGATGAAACCTGTGACTTACACCCTTTATGTATGTATGGTAACTGGAGAGGTAACAGGAGAGCTACCTGATTTTCTGAAATGTATAAATTTCTACTACTAATTATATTTATTTCACTATGAAGCAACATGAAACCTCTGTTCACTTTCTAGAATTAACACATCACACGATAAACAATTCCACTGAGACAACAGTGCATCATACAACCTTTAACAGATACACACTTCTTAAAGATGTGCATTTCCAACAAAGGTGGTTCCACATCATATATGTCTTCAGCCAATCAGAGAACCAGAAAATGAATCCCTGATAGTTAAGATAATAGACTTTATATATAGATATATTTAAAAACATTTTTATACAGTCAGTGGTTAAGACAAGTTGGCACTACTTCCTGACAGATCATTTTCTCCACTGAGGTTTCCCCTGAAAAACACTCTTTGAACAGGCTCTGGTAGGTCTTTACAGATACAGATACCACCAGGGATTATGTTTATATAAGTCTATACCTTGTTTTTGTTTTGTTTTGTTTTTTAGGAAAATCCCGCATAGTATGGTTTCAATCATCCAATATTTTTGCAGATTCGGTTACTAACAGATTATCAGATGAATAATCAGATTCAGCTCTAGAACCAAAAGAATTAACCAGTGAAATACCAGCAGAGTCTTTAAGAGTCTATGAGAGTCTCTCACAATCCAAAATCCAAAGATAGGCACAGAAACCAGCAAATATCCACATTTGCAGTGAATTGTTGTTATTTCTTGCTTTTAAAACCATCGTGTTTGTGATTTAGTGAACTAACACATCAGTCAGTTATTCACCTCTAGATCCAAATGAAATAACCAGTAAAACACGAGCGGGACCCTTTTAGAGTCTCTTGAAGAATCTCTATTAGTCTAAAAGTCAAGGATAGTCAGCTTATTATCATAGAAAAACAGAAAATAGCCACATTTGCAGTGAAATTTTGATATCTTTGCTTTAAAAATCATCCAATAAGGGTGCTGAATTGGTAAATTAACTGATGATTTGGTCAATTCAGCTCTAGATCGAAAAGAAATAACATTTTAAATACCAGCAAGACTTTCAAAAGTTTTTTTTTTAAAAGAATGTATTAGTCCAAAATCCAACGATATCCACAGAAAAGCAGCAAATATCCACATTTGCATTGAATTTGTGGTGTTTTTGCTTAAAAAAATCCTCAAAACTATTGTTGTTTCAGTTATGAATAATCAGCTACTCATTCTAGTCTAGATCCCAAAAGAAAGAACCAGTAACACCAGCAGGGCCTTTCTGAGCCTTTATACCGTCCTGGTGGGATTGACAGACTAAAACTTACTGCACGTATTTTGCATCAAACACGTTTGATCCTCCATCAAACAGCCGTATTAACAGTTAACAGTAAACCTGCAGACACAAACTCCGCAGCAGTGTGGAGCCTCGAACTTGACTCGAACAGAAGCTGCTGTGTGACATTTTCTGCGATACGAGCCGCCGAGGCTCCACACTCAACATTTACTACGCTACAAAACACGACCGTGCCACCTGCACGAAGAAGTAATGTACAAAAGTTTCATCGCCACCAAGCAGGGATCTGTTTCTGCGAGTGTAGCTGCCACATTATTATTATTGTTGTTATCCCAGCAGCCCCTGAGCGGAGCTGAGCTGTCTCATGGCTCGATCTCTTCTCGTCCCGCCTGACACTTTCAGTTTGGCCCGAGAGGCGATCAGAGTTGACGGCTGCGGTGTCTTACCGTTTCGTAGACTGGAAAATACCCCAGAGAGAGACGATCTGAAGAGGGAAGATCACTTCCACAGGGCCGGAGAGTGATGCGTCAGGTGTACGCTTCCCGCAAGTGAAGAAGGAGGAAAACAGAGCGGAGGGCGACTCATGTTGAAGCCTGTTTTTAACTCCAAACTGCGCCGCTGCCGCTGCTCCACCGTGCGCTACGCGTAAAAACCCGTCAGTCCGAACACTTCAAACTACAATCCTGCTTCACAACACGAAGAGAGGCGTGCGAGCGTTCACAAGCCCCTGCAAACTACGGCTGCACTTCACTTCGGCGTGTTTTTACATAACAGCATCATCCGCTTTTTTATGTTGACGCATCATGTAGCGAAAACATGGAGTTTCTTAAAGGGCCACGGACGCGCCGTCGTCCACATGTCACCGTCCCTCCCCAGCAGCAGCAGCAGCAGCAGCCCCCGCTGAGGCTGACAGATGGCTTTCACCTAGTTAATGTCTTTAAGCCCTGGTCTTTTGACACTTGTATTAACCCTGGCAGCAGCAGCAGCAGCGAGTGAAAGAGCCGCTCAGCCCTGAATGAAGGATCTGTGGTCTGTCAGCTCTCTGGCTCATGAAAGAAACCTGCTCTGACATGTGACTGCACGGTGCCTCCAAGTGCTGATGTACAGGAGTGTGTTGTCTCTTCTGTGTGACTTTGTTTTGTAATTGTCTACAGTGGCATTTTATGCAGTGGGACTGGGGATTTTAACATTATGGTCTTCTGTTGAACAATAAGAAGACAGTCGACAGAAGTTTGTTCTCAAACAGTTTTGTTAACTAAAATAAAAATGAGAATAAAACATAGAGAGCAGATATAAAATCATAGGATTCATCCTGGGTTACATCAGCATGGTTGTAAATGTAAGACTACATTTAATATTATGATAATTACACAATAGCCTCAGCATTCAAGTATTCTTGGTTTTAGTTTTAACTTTTTAAAATTAATTCGGTCTAAAAGCAGAAGTCCAGGAAAAATTTTCGTAAGCAGACATTCAAGTGTAGCCAGCAACTATATTATACAAATTATTTAAAAAAAAATAAATTTACAAAAATGTAGACATACTGCCTTGTTTCATTTAACACAAACATGTTTTCACTTTTTTATATCTCATTTAATTGCCTCTTTTCTGTCAGCTTTTCTTTTCTTGGACATTTTATCAGGTTGCTACTTAACATTACTAGTTAGAACCACTTGGCTAGAGTGCGGCTGTGTGTATTTAGCACATACTGACATTTAGGCTTCTGTACACGGAAAACAAAACTGTATGATTACTGGGACATTAGTTTAAGGACACCTTACTTTTGCAGTGCAGCATAGAATTGAATTATATTCTTTGAAAGCTCTCACGGGCTACAAAAAATGAGGCAGCGGGCTGGATTTGGTCCACACACTGTAACACACTGTATTAGATCACCATCTGTATCCGCTCTTTTAAAAAAAAACATTTTTAGACTAATTTCTTCAGGAGGGCATTTTAATAATTTGTCTGTCACATGTACTGTGGTGAAGCATGTGGCTAGAGTACGTTTGTACATGTACACTTTTGTGTGTGCTTCTCTATGAGTCTTTCTTATACATATTTGCTCTTTATCACCTTTAACTATCTTTGGTGCTGCTCATGTTTAGTAGCTCTTTATTGATTTTATTATCACTTCATTTATCTCACTTTTATTGTCTTGTGAAGCACTTTGTAATGTCTGTTTTGAAAAGTGCCACATAAATAAAATTTGTTATTATTATAAATAAAGGTATATGCATTTAAAGCAAGATGAAGGGAAACCGCAGTATAACTTTGTCCTTTGAACTGAGACAATATAGTCACCTGACACACTCATTACATGACTGAAACTCACACTAATCTCACACAGGTGTTGTTATAACTCATGTTGCTTACATTAACATTTAGTCTACGTCAAATATTCTTCTCTCTCAAGCTATTTATGAATGAATATAAATTATAATGGTGCCACATTCTAATAAATCACCTTTTAAAGAAGGTTCATAAGATGAAACTATTTTATTTAATTAATCCTTTACAGATCAGTTGTAAGTTATTATTATAGGAGCAACTTTCAGGTTGTCAGTTTGTGGAAAATCCTTGTGTCTTGTGTTTATTGTTTCTTGTGTACTGTGCTTTATATACTGTAATACATGTTGATTATCTATTAATAAATGCATCAAGTTTCTTCCTTTATCAAGTCTGCATTTACAAGCTGTAGAATGGTAAATAAGTTAACTAATGAGTATTTCACGTGGTCCATCTCCTCAAAGGGATTTTTTCAAAGAGCAACCCAAACATTATTCTTAATAATGGTTTATAAAGCTTTAATAAATTATTTATTAACCTTTTCCACTCCACCCCTCCTTTTGTCACTTTTAGGCAGGGACAAGGGGAAGACAGCAGGTCAACAGTAGGGAATGTAAAGATAAATTTGTGTCAAGTTGTTCTAGTCATAAATGTGTAACAAACGTTGCAAAACCTATTCACATTTTGAAAGTAATGATAATAAGAACATAATGTTGGCTATTCCCATGCTCTGTCATACACAATTGAACCATTTTTTACCACTGGAGAATTGATTAAAAAATGGTCAAGTATCCCTCCAAAATACCACATTAAGACACCAAGACCTCGAGGAACACAGTGACACTGAGGATTGGATGGGGAGCACTTTTTGTCAATATACAAATGAAAGTCATAGATCCTCTGAAAGCTTTATGAGGTCAAGTTTCAATGAGATGGTCTCACTACAAGTAAATGGCTGCGATGGGGGCCATTATCATCATCACACTTGAATATAATTGGGCTCTCTGAATCCACAAGAGTCTCAGCTTTACAGTCAATTTATGCTATTTCAAAACTGTTTATAGACTCCAGTATACAGAAATATTCAAACAGAGTAGGTGAAAATAACACATTTACACTGCATGCAAACGGATGACTCTTAATTAATTACTTAGACAGCCCCCCCACCCCCACCCCACACACACACACATTTTGTGACTCCCTGCCTTTATAAAAGAAGGTTATTTAGCATCCAACATGAACTTTAGACTCGTTGCTCATTGTAAAAAGGGAAACCTTCACTTTTCACTTGACAATAAGGCATTCAGTTTGAATGTCTGCCCTGAAGGGAGGAGTCCTTCCTGTTTAATAAAGAGCCATACGGCTAAAAACATAAAGCACACTGCACTGACAGAAGTTGCACAGCAGCTTCATTTATAAAAATGTGGACTTGGAAGCCCATGAAGTTGTTGTAAGTTTGCATCATAACCATTTATTACTGACTTGCAAAGCGTTACGTGATTGATTAAAGACAGCAGCAAGCTTTACTGTAAGATGAGACCTAATCTGATAATAAACCAGGCCTATCTGATATTTAGAAAATGTACACGAACATATCAGCAAAACTATACATATAACGGTGTGTTAAAATGGTCAGTTTTCTATCAACTGACTGCTGGGTGCCACAGATGCACAATCATGTCTGAAGTAAACCATCATCGTTCATCTTGTCACTGTGTTTCTGACAGGAGAAATGGACCAGCTGTCACTTCAGGACAGGACACTGGGAGAAACAGTTTGATTTATTTTCTTCATCAGTTGTTCATCAGTGGGATTTCAAAGCTTGAGGTCAGTTTCAAAAACACTTATTTTGAAAAAGTAATATTGCACATGATGTTGAAAAGGTAATACTGGCATTGATCCTGATATTACTGCTTTGTGTCCGATGTTTCAGTGGTCCTTCCTCCCCTCCTTCCTTAAGAGGATATATTCTTAAAAGATGAAGTTTGAATCTGAATTCTTGCAGACAACATTTCATTCCAGTCCAGTTATCCAGTATGTTCGATAAAATAATGTTTAAACCTGACTTGTTTCCCGTAAAGGGAAAATCCACCCTGTAACAGAACTCCCATGTATTATTCAAATGATAGCTCAATCAATGTCTGAACAACAGTCTTCCCCTTAAGCTTTTGTAGAAACAAGGAGCTCTGTGTTCAATGGGTACAGAGGGACTATAGAAACATGTTTTCTCTACAATGCTTTTATTTTCATCACATCTGAACACAAATGTATTTCAGGACAATCACAGGCGTCTCTGCTTAAGGGCAGACAGAGTGTCTTTTTCATTTCTGCAGTGAGATAGAGAAGCATCTTCAGATCTGAAAGGGCACTCTTTCATCTCCAATGGAGGGTTAAGAAATAAAACAACCGACTCAGAGCACCGTTAATCCTTCCACCCAGCGCTGAGTGGTTTTATCGCAGAGAGCCGAGATCGACACACAGCAGAGCGACGGTATCAAAGTCCTACCAAACAATCTTCTGCACATCCATCAGCCTGAGTCACGGCAGCTGACAGAGATGAAATGACAGGAGATGGATTGGAGGCCATAAGCTGATGATCTGTCGTCTTAGGTAACTGGTGATGGACACAGAAGTTTCAGCAGCAGGTTGCTGTCGGAGGGATTAGAAAGGTGCCAAGTCATTCAAGTTTGAGAAGGAAGGGTGACTTAAAAGTATGTGATTGTTTAAAAAGAACAACTTACTTCATTTTAAACTCGACTTTATATCATACAATCAGTTGAGGAGAATAACAGGTCAAGAAGTATACATGAGTATAGTTTTGAGATATTTACTGAATTTGATTACTTACTTTACACCTGTACACTCACCCATGAGACTTTGCAGATGATCTATCATCCATCTGCATACAGTGCAGTACAGTACACAGAGAAACAAAATAGTGTTTGTCCTGGTCCCCAGTGCAAAACAGAAAAGAATGAATGATGCAACATTCAGTGGGAGGGAAGCAAACATTCAGACTACACAGAGGGTGCAACAACAAGATACAAAAACAGCTACAGAACCAAGGTACAAGAGGTTACAAGGTACAAACATCTAGTGAAATATGCAGGACAACTTTACAAAAGTATAAAAATAGAAAATATAAATGTAAGTGAGTGTGAAAAGAGCTAAGAGAAGAAGTACAGTAGCAGTAGTAAAAGCAGTTGTGGGTCCCTTGGAAGATTTATGAATACGGGCTAATAAAATATAATAAACATATAATGAAATATGCAGTAAAATATGATAGAGTGATCTAAATGTATTCTGGTTAAGCTCCACCTCTACCCGCTACAACAATAAAATGCAGTTCACGTAGTAAAACAATAAAATAACACTACATACTGTAGATACAGTTTGAAAGACAATCAGCATAATGACTTTCACTCCTGATACTTAAAGCTGCAGTAGCTAATTTGAACATAAAACCCTCTGACTGTCCCCTGCTGCCTCATATCACACCACTAAGCCCCTCCCACCAAATGATGCTGCCCCAAACATGCACATGCATTTTGCTGAGCTTGAAGTGAAAAGTCAAACTGAAAACAAAAAAATTTAATACAAATGGACAGGTACTCACAAACAAACCAAACTCAAACCAAATTCAATTAAAAATTGTTATTGACATGCAGTTATTTCAACCGAAATTATAAGAAATATTGTTTACTGCAGTTTTTGGTGTGAGTTGCAGAGGTCAACAGCAATGTCTCTTTCCAGAAATCATGGCCCGGTTACTCAAAATAATCCACAGAGTTACTACTGCTTCCTTTCCAGTAGAACATAAAGTTGTTCTGGTAGATCCTGCTGCCAAAAGAAAGTAGTTCCTACATGAAACTGCTCACAACAGGGTTTGTGGATTATCTTAAGTAACAGTGTCATGATTTTTTGGAAAGAGATACTGGTTTTGAAGTTTTCAAATGTATTCTTTTGGTGCTTTGAGCACCACACGACTAGTGCCATTTAGTCCCAGTATATTGGAGAGACTCACACTAACTCACCCTAAATCTGAATCTAGACGGATAAAAAGCACTACAGGCCAGGGGAAAAATATGTATCTTTGATTTTGGGGTGAAGTGTCCCTTCAAGAACATTTGATGCTACTACTTACACACTTTTACTTTTCTGAATGCAGTCATTTTACTTTTAATTGAGTATTTTCATACTGCAGGGTTTCAACACAGGAGAGGATCTGAATATTACTTTGTGCTACTGTAGATATTTATGATTTGTACACATGCAATTAATAAATGTTAAAGAACCTCTGTTGAAACAGTTTTCATGAAAAAGTGCTTTAACTTCTGTGAAGCTTTGAACCTTTGCACAAAGAAAAAGTTAACTTTTCAGTAAATTAAAATAAACAATTGATCTCAATAGTTTTTTGTTCATCTCCAGGGAAATGAGGCACTTTATGCAGGCAATATTGATAGTTAGAGGAAAAAACAATGCATTATAATATAAATACATAAGACTTTGTTGAAAGAGGTAAGGTTGATGCAAGAACAGAAAACGTGCAGACTGTTGTGATGAGTGCCTTCCGCACTGTTTTCCACCGAGGTACTGTGATTATACTGCTCGCCAATGATGTATTTTAATTAGGGTTTAGTGTAAGCACCGACATTAAAAATCATAGCGTTGATGATGGATGGAGGAGCTAATGTATAAGCTGGTGATAAAAACTGTTACTCCAGTGATTTAGTATTGCACTTACATTCAATTGGAGAACTCATAAACAAACAAGTTTTAAAACACATTTTAAAAAGGAAATGCCATTATCAAAGCAGCAGAAGAGGCAATATCCTGATGTTTAGTCCTCAAACTCCAAAAATGCAGCATCCTACATTTCCCGTAATGTAACAGCATCTTTTTGTTGAACACTTCACTGCCTGCTGAATGCCCTCATCTTTTAAACTCATGTCCTCGATTTGTAACAGACTTTGCTCTTTTTAAAAATGGCTTTTGTATAACATATTATTTTCCCTGTTATTTAAACATCTTAACATTTTTTTACTTTTTGTTATCCTTCATCCATACAAAAGACACAGTGCCTACATAAAGTAATACAAGTAGAAATGTTACTGATTAATTTAAGTGTACCTTTTCTTATTTTTTTTTTACTTTTTCCTCTTCCTTCCTTTTAATTAGGTATGTTTACATATTTGGGTACTGAAGTATAGATATTTACAGTATGCACTTTTATGCGTAATGCAGACTTTCAGATAAAAATTTGTAGTTGCAAAGATAACCCATTGAACCCACAAACCCGCCAATTAAAGACCAGAAATTAAAAAAATATTTTTATTTAAACAGAACTACTTTATTTCATAGATTTTCACACTGTACAGCTACACTGTGACACCAACAGTACTCTGGAGAGATGACAAACAAATCTTCAGGAGGGTTTCTCCACTCAGACTGCACAGACAGATCACAACAGTGGAATATGTTTGCTCTCAAAAATGAACAAACTTGTTTTCTACAACAGAATACTCAGACAGCCATACTGATCAGTTTGCATTGAGATCATGGAAGGGAAGCTACATACAGAAAACTAACATTTATAATGAGAGATCAAAATGACTTAGTTTGATCAACTGCAATGATGTTCACTGTTCAGGTCATTACTGAATATTCTCATGTTCTCACATCAGCGTTTCTTGTATAATAATAGTTCAGAATTCATTCTTCTAACCCTTGAAACACCAACATGGTTTGTCGGTGTGAAACAGCCATCACAGTATTAATGCTGAACCTCTTGGCGGCAGCAGCAGTTTTGGAGCTCTGGTCGGAGTGTTCAAGACAACACAAAAACGTGTCTCCATCCCATCAAGGGGCCTGGATAAATTATAACGCAATGATGAAGTTAAAAAAACAAAAAACAAAACACCAACTGGTTCACAACTGCATTAGACAAAATTTAACTTAATCGCCTTGGAGTAAAGTTTGCAACACTGTCCTTTTATACAGTTAAGTACTTATAATTTTATTGCTTTCTTGACATTTCAGTGGTTATCAAGTCTCAGTAACTCAAACTACTTACCCTAATATGAAAATAAAATGAATCAAGGCCCCTTCACCTATTAAATCAACATTTAATTTGTTTTATCAGTCGACTTGTAAGTTATTTGTAAACTGACAGATTCATTTGTGTTATATATGTGAATTAAATGGTGACAATGATTCTGACACACGTGATAATCCAACATCTTAACAGCAGCAGCAGTTCATACAGTATAAGGCGCTGGGTGTGAGTAACTGTGTTCGTCCACGGCAAACCACTCGTACAGTCTGTAGCGATCATCATTTCTCAGCTCTGATTATTTGTACATGGAGTTGAAGGCTCGTCCAATAATGAGGCGGCGAATTTCGCTCGTGCCAGCACCGATTTCGTACAGCTTGGCGTCACGCAAGAATCGCCCCATGGGGTAGTCGTTGATGTAGCCATTCCCACCTGTTGACAGGTGACACGTAAATTAAAGTTAGTGTGTAGGAACAACAGAGCAGGTTAACTGCACATACTGCAGAAATAAAACACACAGATATTACATTCATATACAGACTGAAGAAGTCACTGAGATCTTAAGGGGTAGTTTAGATTATTTGAAGTGGAGTTGTATGAGGTTTTTATTTATCGTCATTGCCTGTATTTCCTACAATACATGGTGGTCAGCACGCCCCTAGTTTGGAGAAACCGAGAGGGACACCAGCATGGAAGCTAAGCAATGAACTGCTGTGGACGGGGTCAGCAGCAAAAGATATTTTAGTCATAAATCATGTGGATTATTTTCACTGTTTTAGTTTGCCATCTGAAAGCCTTTTCAGACAGGAAACTGCAGTTATATAAGCCAAATATCACTCTCTGCAAACCAGTCAAACTCCTTACAGTGTGATTTCACTGTTTTAAAAGGTTAGTTTGGATTTACTGACGGTGCACAATGACACAAAAAACAGATCGAGGCAGCGGTAAACCTCCAACTCCCCTGATATGTGGGTAAAATTACTGATTTTCCTGTGGAGTTTGGTTCGTTTGGAGAGAGATATTTGGCTTATAAAAAGGCGGTTTCCCATCAGAAAAGCCTGTCTGACAGCAAATTAAATCAGTGAAAATATTCTAACTATAGCAATAACTTTAACTGATATTGACTTTTTTTAGGTGGACCTTTTTCAGGTGGCTAAAATATCTTAAGTTTGCTGACAGCATCCAGAGCAGTTCATTGCTTAGCTTCCATGCTGGCACTCCTCTCTGTGTCTCCAACCTCGGTCACGCCAACTGCCGTCCACTGTAGGTAAAACACTGACAATTGACAAGTAGCTCACATAGCCTCACATCGAATAATCTGAACTACCCCTCTAACATCTGTGTCAGCTGCTACTAGGCCTGGGGAATACAGCTGAAAAGCTTATTACGATTGAGTTTCATATTGGTCAGTTCAATGTCAATGACAATTTTTTGGTAAATAATCATTAGTGATGTGGATAAACTGGTTAACAGCAAATAATAGAACAGGTAGAACAGCCCTAGTTGCTACTGTGTTGCATAGCTTGACTGGTTGAACTCAACCAATATGTACTTTTACACCTGAGGTATTATTTTAACAATTCATATTTATAGCTTAATTTAATTCATCAGCATGTGCTGTAATTCAGAGGTGTTCAAAGTGGGAGGTGGGACTCCCCTTGATGAAGATCCAAGTTTCAGGGTAGGTTCAGTGAATGGAAGTGAAAAAATGAGTTATCAAAGGAAAGGTCACACAGAACAGCCTAAATGTGTGTGATTTGGTTTAAAAGATAGTATTGGACAGTATTGGGAACTTTTTACTGTTTATTTTCTCCAGAGTCAGAAAGTAATATATGCCTTTGGACAGACACTTTTTGTGTGTTTGCTGAAGTCTGACGTTATGACAAACAGCATTATTAGGCTATACTGACTCAGTTGTTGAGTGTCTATGGGATCAAATAACATAATCAGGATCCTTTACTACACATCTGGGAATTAAGCAAAACTAAAGCTAATCTAACCGTGGGGGGTTGAGCGGCACCTTTTTCCAAGCTTTGTCTGAAGGGGGGTGCACAGGCTCAGACTTTGACAACCTCTGTTCTTAAATTAATACTCAACCAAATGATCTGAATGATTTTAGACTACATGATGTAATCAAGTCTGCAAACTACAATGAGTGAGAAATGTCTAAATTAAGTAAGAATATATGGAAAGGGAAACATTATGAAACAAGGCCATTCACACTTAATTAACTTGACATGGTAATTTGTCTGTATATTATTACATTATGGGCACAAAATACCATAAAATTAAGGCATTTACTTGGCAAAACAAGGCAATCATCAAAGCTTGGCATGCGGTGAAAAATGGCAACAGCCAATATAATAGACAGAGAGGCAATTCTTTCTAACCATGCAAATGAAGGTAATTACAATAAACACTGCATGTAACATGTTGAGAGCAAATCATGTCAGTCAAATGTTCTAATTAAAATTAACCTTATAGATGTTCAATAAGAAATATTACTCCAATCTTTGTCTTCTACACCTTCATTCCTTACTTCCACCAGTCTGTCAGTGAATACAGTATAATCCCACTTCTCTCTATTATCCAGGGCCCCGTTTCCCAGAGCCTCCTTAGCGGTACGTGCATCATAAGTTGTACCTTAAGCCGAAATGTCAACTGTAGCATCCCACTTCATATATCTTGCGATATTTTCACACGTGCATCCATTAACAGATAAACGAAGTCTCGTGATACATCGACGCCATGTTTACATGCTACGTGGGAGGCTACAGTTGACATTTCGGCTAAAACATGGTGTAAATGGCATCTTTTGTGGTTACATTTTAATGTCGCAGCTCACGGACACATGGATTATTAAAACAACATTTCTATGCATAACACATCATAAGAATGTTGTCATTTGACCTATCTATTCTTATCAAGATGGTAGCCTGGTAAAATGTAGGACCTCCCCATAATACTAATCAAATCTTGTAAAAAAAAAAAAAAAAAAAAATTTCATTTAA
>JAJHUR010092742.1:0-39891 GCA_027495735.1 Lutjanus campechanus
ACGTATACAGTACACACACACACACACACACACACACACACACAGTCAGGAGAAACAGGATGTTAGCAGGATCCTGGACGTGATCTTTTTAGACTCTAATGGCATCCTGATGGAACACAGGTGCCTCCTGAGAGTTGTAGCACTCACACTGAATACACATGAGATGACTCAGTGGCCGCTTTCCTGGTTTAATCATTTAATGATTATTATGTCTTTAGGTATTTCCTCATGCCCATGCTTTGGTACCACTCAGGAGCTGCAGTCTGGTCTCTTACAGACAGAGTTAAAAGACTTGATAATAAAGTGATGAGAAAGCAGGTCTCCGTGGCAGCCACATAAACATGCCTCTGACTTTTAAAGGATTTTCCCTGAGACATCGGATGCAGGTGCTCTGCAGAGATCAAAGAGGCCAAGTAAAACCTCCTTAGTTTGAGAACTCCAAGAGAGCTGATTTATTCAGCCAGTCCCACTGTAAAAAATGCCCTGTAGTTTGCTTGAGAACCTTGAGCTAATGATGTTGTATTTACATCAGAGCAGTTAAACAGGATGATGCATTTTCTTTCACTGTAATGGGGGAAAAAATTCCCATGGGGGAATCTGCTGGTCACCTGTGTTGGGTTTCTACTTTTTAATAGCTGTAATTTTGGGCGATAGATCCGATACCTTGTTGTGTTACATTTTCTTTCAAAAACACAGTGCATCAGGGCACACATGGCTTTAATTATGGGTTATGCGGTACTTAGAGCATGCATCAATATACTACAGTACCTATCATTGCCATGTGCTCAAGACTGGGGAATTTTGCATTTTGGAAAGTAAATGGAATGCACTCAGTGAACGCAAAAATGTCACACACTTCTTTTTTCATTATGTCTCCAATGACCCCACCACACCAGCTACAGTATGTTGTTTTTAATATGGCATTTTAGCTTACGCTGTAGAGAGGGGAATTGGGTCAGAAATGGACCGTTTCCAAAACGCAGCGAACATTTGCTGTTCGCTCATCAAATCCACCAAACATGTGAGTCCAACCCAGGGCAGTGAACCAGTGAGGGTGAGGAAACCATCCGGCAAACAAATAAGGCTTTCACTGTAAGAGCCTTGCCATTGCCATGGGAACTGTGTGTTTTACTGCGCAAATCAAACATAATAAAGTATAATAAAGTGGGTTAATACAAGTGTGCGGTACAGAAGGAGAGCAGAGTGCATCAGAGAAGGGCAGAGAAGGGGCAAGGAGAGCCAAACAGGTTTGGGTTTTACCACAATGACACATAAAGTTCACACGAGTTGAGGGTTTGTCACACTGAAAACACAATGTGGCGGTGAAAGAATGTCAATACAACAAATATTCACCTGCGCAGGTGCTACTTTCGCCTAAACATGTGCGTGTCCAACTTGCTTTGCAGTTGCATCTATGTTGAAATCCTGCATTGTGTAAGCTGCTTCTCGAAAATCTTACAACTAATGTTGCATGAGAAGTCAGTCTCTGACGCCAACACTGTAATCAAAAGGACCCTAAAGGAAATTAATCACATCATATAATGATCATCTGTTATACAGTTCCATCCCTCGGGTGATATTGCCATGCCAGTAGTGACTTCTGGTTTTGGCAAAAGTTGATGCAATCATTTTTGACCTGTCACTACATGCTAGATTTTCCACTGAATCAGTGGATTTACTGTCTCGTTGTATCATAAGCAGCAGGAGGCTGAGCATGATGGGAGAGTTTAGGTTCAAGCCATGGTGGCACTGCTTAATTTAGGTTTGACCACATTCTCAGAAACAAGGGTTTGCTTCTGAACAACCAGAGGTTTCATTAAGAACCACTTTTGGAAGAAAGTGTTCTTCAAAGATTGTTGAAATCCTTGAACTCTATCATCAAGGGTTCTTCAAGGGTTCTTTCGACCATAATACAAAAAGGTTCTTGGTAAAACTGCCTGGGTGGGTTATAGATGAAACCCTTGGAATATAAAAAGGTTCTTGATAGAAACTGTAAAAATGAAAAAGTTGAGAAAACTAAAAACTTTCAAGGCAACTTACTGCAATGGACTTTTTTAGTTTTGAACCCAACTCAAACTCTTAAGTTTTGAAAAAGTTTTACCAACTACTAATATTTTGTTGAGATAATTAATGTTTCTTCATGGGAAAAAAAGTAGACATAACAAAGGTAGGGTACACAGATCCTGCGCATACACTCCCTGGTGAGGAAATTTACGTCACATGTAACCTTGCGCACCCCAGACATTAAAAACAGAATACCAGCTTAAGAGTCCAGGGCCTAAAAGTCCCAGGGATGTTGATCGTCACCTCTAATATTTCACTGCTGACTACTCTACATACTGTATTTTTTTGTGATGTCCTTATGTCTGCTTTTTCTATTTGTGTGTGTGTTTTTAACAAACTGCTCATTCACAAAATTTCTGTTTAAACCTGACGTTCAGAGCTCCCTGAAATATTCTAAACAATGTCTCTCATTCTGTGCAAAAGAGAAATCCTCTCACTGTAATGTTAAGCAGCTTTTTGAACCGGGATTTATCCTCTTGGTATGTTTATTCCAAGTGCTTGGAGTTGGCTTCCGTGTACACAGTTCCTCTATGAGCATCTGTCAAAGTGGCCATAAATAACATTTATTCAGTGCTGAAACAGATTTTCCTCCTGGAGGCCTCTAGTAGAGATAAATGTCTTACAAAAACTCTGAATCAGTGGCATGTACAAACACAAATGCGAACAAACACATGGTATGCACACACACACACATGCACCTTTACTTTCACCTGTGTGATCCCCACCCAACACTCACACATTTCACTCAGTGTGCTCACAAATCTAGATACACCCTTCTTCACATATCTGTATTGTAGCGATAATGGAGCTGGACAGATTCCAGACACTCCTTCAACAATGCTTGATATTGTGCTCAGCACTACTATAGAGAGCAGTTGAGAGCATGAGGATCTAAACAGTGCAAACATAAATGAGATCAGTCCCTATGGATGACATGCACACAGTCATTATAGAGCTTAAGGGTTACAGCTTCAGCTTTGTGCCCTTGTCATGGTGTTTTAAGGCTGAAATCCTCAAGACCATGAGCTGCGTCTTCTGACGAGGCCTCTTCACCTTCAAACATCACCCTGTCCTATATCACGTCAACATACCACATCTAATGGTCACCGCAGGGATGAGTGGATTTTCTGCCTGGTTTGTCCCCAATGCAGCCTCCTGTAACTGCTCGTATCCCTGCTGAGTGAATGTTTCACAGACATCCTCAAAGGGAGTTGACACAGGACGACACAGAGTTCGCAGCACAACACAGACTATTTTACAGCGAAGGGGCGAACCAGAGGTGAAGCACTTCTCAGAGAAACAGGGGTAAACAGGGGACACAAAGCAGCAGCTAGCAACGCAAATATTGCGGCGAGGAGGAGAGGAGGCTCGCAGGATCATTACCTGCAAGGATTGAACTTCTTGTTTTGACACGCACAGTACAGAAAAGGAGTATTGGAGACAGGAGGGCAATGGTGAAGGCCGGAGTGATTGAGCACCTCCAACTTTGTACAGTCACCTGAGTATACATGCAAAGCCTTCTGCAGAGTCGTCTTTTATTTACTGTCTTTTGTCTGTCTTTTACTTACTGGTCACATTGTACAAGTTCATGGAGATTTTGTCCCACGACACAAATAAATAAAATAAAAATATAGAACAAACTAATTTACATGGTGGAGTGCTGAGGATGAATTTAGTACTCTCACAGTCTGAGGGAAGAAGCTGCTCTTCAGTCTGATGATATGGCAGCGGATACTTATGTATCTCTTTCCAGACAGCAGCAGGGTAAACAGGCTGTGGCTGGGCTGGGTGTCTTTTAGTATTTTCTGGGCTCTGCACAGGCACCTCACCTCCCCGACATCACTGATGCTCGGTCCTGGACCGTGTACATCCCATGCCAGCTCAACTGGTGTAAACAAGGGTGTTTGCCTTTGCCTCCTGTCTCTGAAAATCAACATTCAGCTCCTTGGTTTTGCTGATGTTGAGCTTGTGAGCTCATCTCACTTCCCCGCTCTGTATGCATGTTTTTTTTGTTTTGTTTTTTTGGCTCAGAGATGCACTGTGAGGATATTTTATACCTGAAATATGAGCAGGATGCACACTTTTACTTCTTCTGACTATACTCCACTGTGTATGTAAAAAAAAAAACAACATGTTTGCAAAATGCGCAGTTGTTTATAACCACCAGCCCAACAGTAGTAGCCACTAACACGCTGGGTCAAATGCACACAATGTTTTTCTACACAAACGAAGAATTAACTTCATGTATAGCATTTGTCCAATTTACAAAATGGCCCACATAATTAAGAATTTGTCGTAGACAGTGCTTCGCAAAGACTTAGGTTTCTCATCACTCAACTGTCAAAATGATGTGATTTAAGGGAGTCCGGGGATACTGAGGTTAATTTTGTGTTTACAAACATCCTTGCATGCTAATCCTTGCAAGGCAAGAGAGGCCAGACACTTAATCTGCATTACACTGAACCAAATAATGTACTTACAGGACGTCAGCTGAGTAGGCGGTCGTTCAGTGTGGCCCAGGACTCATTGCGTACACTCTGCTGAAAGAATGTGGTCACATGCGGGCCAGACCACCTCTGAATGTGGTCTGAGTAATCAGATCTCTATGTGTCCTCCATGTGTCTTGGGTGCATTAACCCTCAATTTATCACTCATCTGTATCTTCCATATGCTTGATAACTGCCTGTTGTGATACAGTATGTAACTACTGTGATACTCCTGCCATATTTATCATACTTAAATATATAATATAGTGCAATTAAGTTGTTAATGTACCGTTTATGCTGCCACACAAACAACGGCACTTAAAGCTGTACCATATGTGACAGACATATAATCTCAGCAGTAACAACACAGTGCACTGTAGAAAATACTAAACCTACAGTGTTATATTTGTATAGTATGTATAGCTGAATGTTTTTTCATACTGTACATAGATTATATATTCCTGCAATGTCCCATCAGCACTAATGGTGTCCTGTCCTGTGCCATGTGCAGCGCAGGAATTATACAACAGCCCAATGGGCAGTACCATGAATGTTGTACTGCCAAATACAAGCATGCACACACGCGCACACACACACACACACACACACACACAGTAAATGGCAAATAAACAGTGTTATGAGTCTGTGTTTAATTCAGTGTGTATCTAATCCACCAACAAGAATGTATTTAAGTGACGAATCTTAAGTTTTGAAATGGTTCGCTTCTCATTCCCACAGTCTTCTCCCACTAAATTATGCAGCTAACCAACTGAGGCTGGTGAGGAGGCTGAGGCAATAAAATCCAAAATGAAAAGTTTTCACGGAGATACATTTTGTCTCTTTGGATTATACTGACACTAAATTTACAAGACTGACTGTTATCATGTGACACCTTTTATCTTATGTTTGTAGAGCTTTGTGTTTGTGCGGACAAATAAGTAATTGTTAATATGTAACATTAAAGGGAGTTTGGTATTGGTATTTGGTATATTTTCCAGGGAGTTTCTGTTAATTCAAACGGCTAATACTGTATGTATATTTTTAATGTTTTTCTGTCACCACCAGAGACACAAGGTAACTGTGAGTAGGAAAAGGTTGTCTGATGTTGACTACATCTATAAATGTGTTCTTGTATTGATTACAAGTTGGCTAATCAGGTTAATTATAAGCTAACTGTACTGATCTTGTTTAGTAGGGCTGTCCTTGACTATGATTTTTTTTTCCAGTTTAACCAGATTTGGCCATACAATAAAAATATTCGATGATTCTTTTTTTTTTTTCAGTTCAGCACACCACACCAAACTCCTGAATCAGCCTCATTTTAATGCATTTCTTAAACATCATAGCTTCACACAGTCAGAGAAAGTGAAAGTGTGTGTCCTCTTACAGTCCAGCGTATCACAGAGCTTTCTCTCTCCAGGCTTCTGCAGCCGCTGTCTTGTGTCACATAACATGTACACACTGTGCTCCTTCAGATGGGGAATTAAGGATTTATTTTAACCAAAAAACAGTTGGCAATTATTGGAACAGTGGAAAGACAAACTAAGACATTTTTGGTGAGTTTTATGAAGCTAAATAAAGCTGGTGAGGATGGTGTCTAAATGTCCTGCACGCTCTGTGGTGCACTGGGGTGAAGTGGCTGCTGCAGTGTGTCATCTAGATTGTGTTTCAATCACTCTTCTCTGCTTCCCTCGCAGGTAGTTTAGCGGTTCGTGTTGATTTTAAGACTTGGTTTCTAAAATTTACAGCCTACGATACTGTTGCATTGTTCTGCTTGACTGGAAAAATCTTAGTCAACTGAGGGGTTTCCATTTGATTTGAATCTTCGACTTTCAGGGGGCAGCCCTAATGTTTAGTCTCCAGTTTGGTAATTATCACTTATTTTATTGCACCATTGGTAATAGCCTTGGTGCCCTGTAGTTAGGCTTAATTTGAGGCCTGCATGTGGATCTGCGATTATATATGTATGTGTGTGTAGGTGTGTCTTAGCACCCAAGTCACATTGCTTGTAAACGTGTACTTGGCAAATGTAAATCATTCTGGTTCTGTCTCTACTGGATTGCATTTATTATGTTTCATAACCAGATTACTGTAATCCAGTTACGTTAACTTCACAGCTCTGAGAATAAGAATAAAGGGGACTTTATGGTCTGAATGACCAGCAGCCTATAATGGGATGTAATGACACACACTCGGGCTTGTTTCTCGCGAGTTGTGAAACACACACAGACCCAGAGGATGCAGAGTCTAGGCCTAATATCCAAAGAGACTGGGTTTGGCTACAGCCACTAATTTGTACTATAGTGGTCATTAGTGAGAGACAGCAGCCAGCTGTGGTGTACTGCTGCTTATCTGGAGGTAATGAGAGGTAACATGGGTGTAATGTGGTTCCATGCGCACATATTTGTCTCCCTATCCAGAATGTCTCTTGACTCTCCCTCTTTCTCCTTGTCACATAAATCCACTGTGGCTGTTTTGAAAAATCCCTCCACCTTTTTTTTTTTCTATGCCAAACATTCTTTCTCCCTCTCTTTCTCCTAGTCCTCATTAAACTTGCGAAAAAGAAAAAGCGCGTTTAGTGCGAGCTCAGGGGCCCCCCAGCTCAGTTGTGGTGAGGGAATTGTAACGGTTAATGGAGGGAGGTCTCACCCGGGGAGAGAAGACACCCACATTCAACACAGACACACACACACACACAGATCAGAGAGCAACAATGTTTTCGTGTGATGTCAAAGGCGGCAGATGAACAGAGCGTGTCTGGAGGAGCAGCGGCGGCCGGGACTCCTGATGGGACTCAGGTGATGGAGGGGAGAAGGAAGAGTGGAATAGCCCAAGGAGACATGGCGCTTGTCTGGCCTGTTTCCCGGCCTCCCGTGTTGGAGCATGAAAAGGAGCAGGTCGTTTACACCCCAGTGAAAAAAAGCCACCATAGCCACAGCAGCACCTGGATGTTATTTGGGCTAATGGACTCGGGGCTTACTCAATAGTAATCAACTTGGGGGGGCTTGTCGCTTTGTTTCACGCGCCACCTTTCTCCAGCACTCCCTCTCTTTGTCTTGCACAATGTTTTTTCTCCTACCTGCTCCTACTGGCTCCCTCCCTGTCCTTATCTCTCCCCACCCTCTCCTTTCTCCCTCTCGTGTGTTTATTTTATTTTTGCGGAGAGCTGTGTTATGACAAAGATTTCACTCCCCGGATGTATGCAGTCAGAGCTTGTGTCATGCCCTTATGAGGTATGGGGGCCCTCATGAGCTCTGCCAGCCCCACCCGGCCTGCCCTTCCCAGGCAGAGAGGGCTGGGAGGAGGGGCTGGAGCAGGGTGGAGGGGGTGACTCCTGCCCACACCCTGTCCTGTCCTGCCTGGCGTTGATGGAAACTTCACACACAACCACACAAACAGATATACACTCTAAGAAACAAGGGTACCAAAAAGGTTCTTCATTAAGGGCTGAGGTTCTACCTAGAACTATTTGCCTTTGAAGAACCCTTTGTTGAAGAAAGGGTTCATCAAAGGTTCTTTGTAAGACTGAAGGTTCCATTGAGAACCCTTTTTGAAAGAAAGTTCTTCAAGGACTGTTGAAATCCTTGAAGAACTCAAGGGTTTGTCAAGGGTTCTTTGTGCCATAATATAAAAGGGGTCTCTGTAGAACCCCTGGGTCAGTTCTAGATAAAACCTTCGGAATATAAAATGGTTGGCCGTAGATCCCCCTGGGTGGGATAAAACCTTTGGAATATGAAAAGGTTCTCAGAAGAACCCCCTGAGTGGGTTTTAAATAAAACTTTTAGAATTAAAAAAGTTCTCAGAAGAATCCCCTATGTGGGTTCTGGAAGAAACCTTTGGAATAAAGAAAGGTTCTCTGTAGAAACCTGCAAATGGGTTCTAGATAAAACCTTTGGAATATGAAAGGTTTCTCGGTAGAACCCCCTTGGTGTTTTTTTTGTTAGCACCCAGAAGGTGGAAGTGTTCTTGATAGAACCCCCACAGAGGGTTCTGGGTGAAACCATTACACCAAAGGTTCTCTGTAGAACCTCTCACAGGGTTTTTTTGGGAAACTTTTCACATATGGTCCTAGGTATAACCCTATGTGTTGAGCTCTAGGTAGAACCCTCTGAAAGGGTTCCAAGTGGAACCTTAATATAAAGCAGGAAGGAGGAGGAACCAAAAACTGTTTTCCTAAGAGGACAAGTTATAGAACCCTTTATTGTTCTAGTTATTTCTAAGAGTGCTGGATAGCTATATTCACCCAGCAAGATTAGTTTTTCTTCTTCTTCTTCTTCTTTTGTTCTCATGGACAGTTGAAAATGCTGACATGAGACTTCCTGGCATGGTCCATTTTCCTGTCTCGCTGCTATTACCTCATTCATACAAGTTTCAGGATTGTTTACCATCCATCACACAGTCCTGGAGGGCTAAAACCTTTAGCTGAAGTCATGTAAGGCTCGATAGCTGCATAGCTCAGTTTATCATGCAGCAGACTCATTTATCCTCTGCTGGCTCTTTTCATTCACATCACCAGAGGGTTGGTTTTGAGTGAGAACGCATGCCTCTGCAGTGGAGTGTTTTCTATTACAGTATTTCACTCTCGATGTCTATCTCTTTCATCCTCCTTGACAAAAATGACAAACACATTTCTTTGTTCACCATGAAATTCGCTTCATTTGTCATATCATGTAAGAATCTCTCACCCCGAGACAAAGAGCAGAGGCAAGGGGGATTTCTGGTGCTTGCAAACAGCAACTTATGAATGGATTCATATGGAAAGTTGAGGTGAAATAATAATATATTAAATCCCCCAAATTATGCAGTAAAAATATTTTGTTTCTCACGTCTTCCTCGCTTTACTGGCGCGACAACTGGTTGATCTTAAAACCAAAGATGCCACCCAAGACATACCACTTAACATGGACTCTGCAGAGAGCTGTTTAAGAGGAAAGAAATGGGACTGTACATGAAAAATAAACCCAGTATGATAAAAGTTGTCAAATGTGTTTCCATCCGTCTCATCTTCTCTCCCCTTTGCTTAAATGTGAAAAAGCCCTCAGCAAAATGTTACATTTCATCATTTTTCCATTCTTTAATTTTCACCACAAAGCCTGACATGTTTTAAGAGGTGCAACCTAATATTGCCTGAACTCCAGGACCTACCACAAAGATCTCTGGGTAAATGGGAGGGAAGGAAGTGCACAGACAGGAGGACGGGCGTGGATGGAAAAGTGCACAGCAACTTGGCTGCAGCACACCCTTAAGTAACAACACATGGCAGTGGAGGAATTCCACATTCGCGGACACTCTACATGAGCAAGGATGGGAAAGGCTGTCCGGCTGCTTGCACCGACCGGTTCCGAATGGGAAGCTGATAAGGCTCTGCCATACCTAATTCCTTTCCATGTTCTCATCCTGGGTAGGCATCACAATGGGCATGATTCATGGGGGTAATTCCGCCAGCTACTGACTTGGCTCCTGCCTGCATTTGGGAAGAATGTGACCTCACAATATGCCTCTTTCAGGCCCATCCCTGTCTGACTTCGACCAGCCTCTCCTTGAAGCCCTCTTCTGTTAGAGACTGCAGACAGGGGACAAGGGAATGCAGCAGGAAGGCAGGGAAGAGAGGCTAAGTTGAGGGGGGGAGAAAAAAAACTTGCAAACACACTCCTCCTTCTCCATCTTCTCTCTTCCTACATCACTCTCTCCCTCCCAGTCTAATAACTAAATGATGTGCAGTAAGGAGGGGAATTTAAAACAATGAACTTGAAAGTCAACCACCGTGACGACCACAGAGACAAGCCCTGATTGCACGGGGGGAAGTTGTAGGTGTGATGCCTGTTTCATGTTTCCATATGTCAGCCGCAAGGACTACCACAAGTCTAGCCTAAGTGATGATCTGAACAAGAACACGTGATGCAAAGCAGTGTTTTGTAACATGAGACCTCCGAAGCCCCCACCCCCTCTATCTAGTGCTTAAACAAACTGCAATCATCGTGGGTAATTATTTAGCTGTATTAGGCCATTTGAAGCTCGGTTAATTCCTGGTTACATTCCATCTGTCACAGACACAAAGGCTCTTGTCTTTATCTGCAGTCGGTGCTGAAATATAAATTACACCACGGAGTGGCTCAGGCAAAAGTAAGCTTACAATGGATGGAACATAAAAGTGTATAATCACAATCACTGCCAATAGCGAGTTAAGAAAACATGTGGTCTACAAAGGCTTTAAAAAATGATGAAGATATAATAATTTTCTATAATAATACAGCTAGAGCATTGTTCATTTTTTAACAAGATTAAGCGAGCAGCCAGAGGACCTGTGAAGCTGAACAAGGTATACATTTGTCTTTTAAATGTATCAAGGCTTTAAGGCCAAATATGAGGCAATCACAGGCAATTTTAACTGAAAAAGGGAGTGCAAGAATCTTAAAGGGACACTCCACCCCATAATCAAAACTACATATTTGTCCTCCTACCTGTAATGCTATTTATCCATCTAGATTTTTGGAGTTTGCAGAGTTGCAGAGTTTTGGAGATGTCTGCCTTCTCTCCAATATAATGGAACAACTGGCTTGTGGTGCTCAAAGTACCAAAAATTACATTTGAAAAACTCAACAACAATGCTTCTTTCCAGAAATTAGGACCCAGTCACTCAAGATAATCCACAGACCTTGTTTTGAGCAGTTTCATGTACCACCCCAATTCCAAAAAAAGCTGAGACATTGTGTGTCACATCTTTGAAGGCCCCTTTACAGGTTTTGGAGCAACATATGCTGCTATCCACAAGCCTCTTGTCCATGAGTAGATGCATGCTTCCTTTTGCATGGTGAGATGGTTGGTAGTGGTTACTATATGAAACTTCTCACAGGAGGATCCACAAAAATCCACAAGGATTACCTTGACTAACTGGGTCATGATTTCTGGCAAGAGACATTGCTTTTGAGTTCTTCAAATGTATTTTTTGGTGCCATTTAGTTACATTATATTTGAGAGGAGGCAATATATCTCTACAGCCAATATCTCCAAGCTCAACTCATACCAAAATAATCTCAAGGGATAAATAGTAATACAGGCCAGAAGAAAAATGGGTATATTTGATTTTGGGGTGAACTGTCCCTTTAAATAATGAACATTGTATCCTTTAATGTACAATGTATGTAATTTGCAAGCCCTCGGGCATAACCGCAGTCATCAACGGCTCTTTCTTGGATGTAGATCCCAGAAATATGAGTTATTCTACCTCTTTAAAAAAGTTCAGAGAAAATAGAATGATGCCTCCGTGGTCCAATAAATCTCTGTTTTATTCAAGCAATTCACCCCTTCCCCATTTAACTTCGCTGCAGAGGAAAATGTCTTTATAGACCTGCACCATCATCAAACGCTGAACACACATGATCATAAACACGTACAATCTGGCACGAGTGACGTTGGCACACACACTCTCACACCACACACATAAAAAGGGCGTTGACACGTACACGTTCGTAAGCAGAGGTGGTTTTGTCATGTCACCCTCCTTAACATCCTGCAGCAGTCTGCCTCATAGGAGGAGAAAATATGGTGTGATGTCACCTCTGGCATGGCCCTGGTGTCTGCAAACTTTTCATGCGCCGCCCAAACGAATGAGAGGCAGACATTACTCAGAATAAAAGTGGAGACTATCTGTTCTCCACAGTTAAAGCTGGTATTTGTTAGCGTGGATCGCTGCCAGAGCCGGGCCACTGTCTGTTGACTGCAGATCAACACACAATGCAGATCGGATCGCTCAGACTCCACAAAACATCCTCAGTATGTAGCTGTGCCACTCACAAGTCTTCCCTCCGTCACTCTTACTGGCAGGGTCGCGCTGCCGCTGCTCCACCAGCTCCAATGGCACTGTTAAAGCAGCCCGGCGGCACCGTCTGAAAACCACCAAGTGGGGTTAGTCATAATAGAGCTTCATCTGGCCATCAATCTTCATGCTCTCCCCCTGTTAGCAGCACGGACCGCGTCTTGTGTTGCAGTTAAAAGCCTTGGCACCGCTCTGCCAGGCCTGTGATAAATTGATTGCTCTATGAAGCCTGTGGAGAATGTTTGGAGATCCCGATCCATCCTCGCTGTTTGTCGCTGTGCATTAGCAGTGAACGAGGGGATTCCTGAACCCTGACTCATAAGCTCACTGGGCAAGCACCTTTCAGATGAAATTTAGCAAGGAACAGGCGACTGGAAATGTAAATTACAGCTCGATTTAGAATGTTTGATATATTTTCCAAAAGTCTGAGCGAAAAACAAAAGCCAGAGGAATTTTGGGCAAACAGTTTGTCAGCAGTTACAAGAAATAGGCTATTGAAGGACCAATAAAATAATAGATTTTGGGCAATTTATCAAAATGCACGCACTCCCTGCTTTTCATCACTGGGAGTAGCAAAGGAGAACGCTCACCCAAGTCTGCTTCTTTCTCTTGTTTCTGAAATCATTTTTTGTTCCAACTAATGTTCCCCCCACAAAGTAAATCTTTTTATTTGGCAAAAATAAACCCAAGTCGACACAAAAAATATGGTGGTGACATTATGCTTGCCTCAGTTCTTTGATAATACATGTAGGGCCATCCAAAGTGTCACCACTGTTTTTTTGTGTACGAACGCTGTTTATTAGTTTTCTTTTATCAGTAAAATGACAAGGGCAAACAATGTTCCCCTCCCCCCCTCGACCCACTTTCCTTGACCCTTCTCAGCATACAGAGACTAAACATTACACTTACAATAACTAACAAAAGATGAATGTGTGACATAAACCCACAAAAACACAGCAGTACCAAAACAGATACACCAACAAAGACAAAAAATAAAGTAAGGAATACTTGAAAATGTGTCTGCACTCTAGTTAGTATCCTTTATAAGAAACTATATCACTGCTGCCTTTTGCAGAGCTGTGTAAAGAAGCCAAACACTTGAAAACTTTGCAAAAGCAAGAACTCAAGTAGGGTGGAATCACCTAAACCACAGATAATCGTCCTCAGCTAAAGGCAAGGAAGTGAACACACACCTTTGTTTATTTGTGATGAAATGACAGATAACCTGCAGCATACACCAGGAGAATATTCCCAGGCTGTATCTCTGAAGTGAGATCTCAAACTATTACATGAATATTATATTGTAATAAGTACACCAGTGAGTAAATGTTTATTTTAAGTAGATCAAATCAGTCTTTTAGTTTTCTGTAAAGGTCTCATATCCGATGACTCATTTAGGCTCATTGAGAGACAATAAATCAATAAATACAGGTGTGTTCACTTCTTTGCTTTGACCTGAAGAAGATCACATTATATCAGTAAAATCCACATGAAATAAAAGTAGCTTATCTTTTTACTGTGTATAGTTTGGTCTCCAATTTTCTGTTATCAAGTTACACCAATGAGCACGAGTGTTTTGTACACAGCTCTCATGAGCTTGAATATTTACATGACAACAGAAAGCAGGAGTAGTAGTAGTAGTAGTTTTGAAGCATGACACACTGCACGTTATTAAACCTACTAGTATTAACACAACAGACGTGCTTCCTGCTCTCTGTTAGCTCAGTGTCAGCACGGTACTTCAGACACTGTGCTGCACTGTTAACTTGTCTGTAAATATTTGCTGCTAACTAGCGCTATTTGAAAGCCATGATGTTGGCGTTAGCTTCAGCCATTATGCTGCTTTGAATGGATCGATGTGGAGGCGTGGCTCCATGACGAGACCTCAATGGATCATGAATGCATAAAATAAGAGCTTGATAAATACAAGTAGAGCGATCAATGCATCCAGATGTAAAAGTAATGAATCAACCTAAGTAAGAGTAAAATGCTGCTGTTGCTGTATTAAACCTTCTCTGAGCAATTTCTCAAAGAAACTACTGTAACAGAGTAAATGTAACTTGTTACTCGTCCGTGAATGTTCTCATTTGTCCAGGTCATTGTAATCCAAAGAAAGATTAAATCGAAAGCAACTGGACTTGTTCAAAAGCCTTGTTACTCCCCACCTCTGGTCTTATGTGAGGCCCTAACATAAGTTCCCCTAACAGTGAGGGAATCTACGATTGCATTTCTGGGGTTTCAGGAACACATTTGTCTGTTGCTCAATATGTAAGTTATCCTCTCTAATACCATACATGATGCCATTTAATTCAGCCATTTCTTTGATACTTGGTCTATTTGTTTTCTTCCAATAAAGAGCAATAAGCCATTTGGCTTGCAAGAGGTTTTTAATATACACAATCACATGAAGCCTTTATTTTTGTGTGAGCTTTTTTTCTTCGCTTAAATTCTTGAATTTAAACCAGTAGTGCTCTATTATCCTCAACAAATATCTCAGTTCAGTGTTCCAGGCATGCCTTCAAATCTCGATCAGATATCATTGTTATCTCACCCGTTCTTATTGCTGTATCAACATTGCTATTCCAGCTGACTGGTCTATTGAACTATGAAGTCGAATAACAGAACGGAAGAGTGCTTTTTTTTCCCTCATGAGAAAGTACACTGATCCCGTGGGTAGGACAGAGTTGACACTCAGCTAAATCCATTCAGTGTTTCTATTTTGGTGCGAAGTCTAGACATAAAAACATTTTACTAGGGACTGAAAGCCACAGCCGAGTTCTGCAAAGCTGGACTTGACTTAGACCGGCCAGAAAACGCTGAACCACAGTACAAGTCGGATAAAGCAAGTGTCTGCTGTTGATTTCCTGCCAAACACCTTGCAGGGTGTATATTCTACCTCCAGAGATAATATATAGATGATGAAGTCATGTGTTTACATCCTTTAATGTCTTTGTGCTGGAGAAAAGATTGTCTGCAGTCATAAAATGTTTATATTAGTGTCTTTTATGGGATGTTCCTCGTATACATAATTGTTCGCAGCATCATAAAAAACAAGGCCGACAAAGTGCAAATTAAGAGGTTTGTGGGGGTACTGACCACCTATTTTCCACACTCGAAGTCACAACATCTGTAAACAAAGTAAAAGTCTTCAACCATCAACACACACCCATGAGTGTGACCACAGATGAGGTCATTCTCGGGTAATGAACAGTTAGAGTGAGGAACAAAAGCTGTGTATTCAATTAAAAATGGGGTTGCTTATTATTTTCATTTAAAACTTTTGTCCCCTTCAAATTTATAATTGGCACAATAAAGAAAATATGCCAAGACTCCCACAAATAACAAAATTATAGTCATTTAACTGCAAATTGTAGCTTTTGCGAAATACATGGAATGTCTCATACTTGTGATACGCAAACATTTCCCCATTAGAGGAAAAACCTGATTTACACTATAAAAAGCTCATCTCTCAGTGATGATGAAATAGTCTGGGTGCTTTTTTCAGCAGCTTTTGTGAATCATCAGTACGATTATGCCGACTGCATCACTTCCCTTTTGGGGCTTCCTCTGTTTCCTGCAGCTGCTGAGTGAATCTCAAACGTCAGCATCCTCTGATCTTCCACTGTACACTTCCCCATATATGCATTCATAAAGTGGCACCATTCATGCCTGATGGGGCCACGGTGGACGGAGGAGTATTGGACACGTCAGGCCCTCAGTGTGCTTCAAATTAAGTACTTGTCGATTGTGTCAGGTGCTTAATTTGAAGCACACTGTGTGAGATAGCATCTCCATTTGTATCATTCCTTGTATCAAGATGCAAAAAAAGTTCTTATAGAGAGATTCTGCCTTCGAATGTGCCCATTTAGAAGCAAAACAACCTCCACTCTTAGACATGATCAGAAGACTTGCCATGTAAAAATGGCTTGTTTTAAAGGAATAGTTCACCCAAAAATGAAAATTCAGTAGTTATCTACTCACCCTCATGCCAATTGAGGGTCGGGTTTACTTTTTTAGTCCACAAAATCCGGCTGGAGATTCACAGGAAAACAGTGCTGCAAAATCTCCCAAACAATGGAAGTGAATGCTGTACAGTTTTCAAATGGAAAAAAACAACAAAATAAAAACATAAAATGTCTCCATACTGCTCGTCTGGTGTAATCCAAGTCTCCTAAAGCCCCAACATGTCAAGTTGACTTGAATGGCCTCATTTACACCATGTTTTTAGCCTAAATCTTCTCTGTAGACGCTTAACTGGGAGCCACATTCACACGCACATGCACACCATCTGAAGTGGGTGTGTGTGGTGTGACAGTGTGTGAAAGGCATGTCGATTTGTCCTCTGCCAGTCAGTATTTTGGTTGCAAATACGTTACTAGTTCACCAGTCACGAAAGCAGGAAAATGTCTTTTAACCGACAGAATGACACATGCAACAGTACGCTTTGTGTGGTTGGTTCAAATGGTGTACACACCAGAAATGAACTGCTCCTGAGTTCACTTGACAACGGTCTGAGCAGACCAGAGAGCAGAGTCCGAACCACACTGAGGGGGCAAATGATCCAGGATTTGGTTCAGCTGGCCTGAACAAGGCTGGCGTGAACTCACCCTTACAGAGCAGCTCTCTATTTGGGCAATGAGAAGCTTTGAGCTAAAAACTAACGCTAACTTATTAACATGCTCACCATAACGATGCTAAAATGCTAATACTTAGTAGGTATTGTTTGTTGTACATTTGACTCTTGCTAATCAGCACTAAACATAAAGTATAGCAGAGGCTGATGAACGGTTTTGTTTTACTGGTACTTAAAAAAAACAAAGTATGAGAAAAAAATAATTTTTGAACTGCTGATGGCCCAAAAATAAAAGTTCAGGGATCACAAAAGTTGTTACAATTCAACAATTGTCCAACATTTCCTCAAAACCACAAATATCAGCCTAATGGTGGTGCTAGATACAAAATCAGGGTCTCACCAAAGTCATTAGGACAGATCATTTGGATATAAAGCCGTTTTCAGCTGTTGGTGTGAGTAACAAGTACTTCATATAGTTATTTCCAAAAATTTCTTTTTCTCTCAAATTCTGTCATTTCAGTGTTTAGTAGAGGCTACCAAAGTCAATGTCCAAACTCAGGAAAATTAAACAAATCATTTCCAGGTCTACTGCTGTACTCGACATGAAAGACAATGACTGATTTCTTTCCTCCAGGAGAACAAATTCTATTTTCTTCTAATCTTGGGG
Source organism: Lutjanus campechanus (assembly GCA_027495735.1). Classification (NCBI taxonomy): domain Eukaryota; kingdom Metazoa; phylum Chordata; class Actinopteri; order Lutjaniformes; family Lutjanidae; genus Lutjanus; species Lutjanus campechanus. Next base: position 17,607 of record JAJHUR010092742.1, read on the forward strand.
AAACATGTTTGTGTGAGCACCAGGGTCCAGCACAACAATAATCACTGAAAGGCCCGCCTTGATTAAAAAAACCCGACTAAATTAAGCCACAAGAGTCAGCAGGAAGAAAGGACCTCCATTAGCCTCCACTGTAGCCGCTGATGATTGATATGATAGCAAGCCCATTCAAACGGCAAATTTTACACATGATTGAGGCTCTATTGGATGTAATGAAATGGCCTTCCTGAATATTGCACTTGAGTGACTGTGTGACCACCAGCACAATAGCTGCTATTATAGTTTTGGGCCCTCAACCCATTTTTCATTGTACCAGGTCCACCGTGTTATTATTGCAGAACTCGGAGTGAACCCGCGGCTTTGGTTTCTTGCTGTTACGGATGTGACCGTTCTCTCCACCGGGAGCAATTCACAGAGTGTTAATTGACCACCGCAATCACTCAGCAGATTTATGGAAAGTCTGAGGGGTCACAGGAGACTTCCAGGGGAGGCCGTCCAGGGAGCGGGGCCGGCCCCGGAGCTGCGGCTGGGGAATTTCTGGCCTTTGTAACAACACTGCAGGTTCATAAACTCTGCCTTCCTACAATGACCTCAGAGGAAATGGAGATTATATAGAAAAATGATATTTAAATGGGCCATAAAGGAAAATGATATCATCTTGTGGGTGTGTTGATTAACTTGTAATCGCACTCTAATAATTCTACAGGAAAGACCAGGATGCAGAAATGTGAAAAACAAACACTGTACTCACATCTAATACCTTCACATACAGGCATGACCCAGATGTGTATCCTTCACTGAGGGGTGGGCTGCTGACACAGACTGGGCGTGGGCACTGGGGTCCATCTGGCCGACGATAATCAGCTTTAAACAACAGACCTACAGACAGAGAAACGATACAAAGCGCATGTGTAAAAACAGATTCAACTGTTAGCTACAGTAGCTAGCACCTACTATCTTTATTTACATGCACTGCCTTGAGAATAAACAGTGTATAAATATGATACAGTGGAGGGATGGGTATTGCCCCTGAGTCATGAGATAATGATAATGGTTTTGATCACTGTTTATCCTTCGGTGCAGTGTGTGTGTCAGTATGTCGAAGTATTAGTTTGAACGAATGTGCATGCGGCCCTGCATCTGGACACTCTTAATGCTGTTTAATCCCTTTTCTGTCAGCCAGCCAGGCTTGTCCTCATGCCAACGCACAATCTACAGTGTGTCACTTATCTTCAAACACAGAAAGTGAAGGCTGAATAATGTCTTCGGTTTAACTCTACACTCTGGGAATAATGATGCTCTAAGGCCTTCTTGTGTTAAGGTAAGAGTGAAGCTTATTTTTCCACATTAACGACACATTCACCTTTTAATCCAGCCTTGAGATGCAGAATTATTGCATTTGATATGCGCAGAGAGGAGGCAAAAGCCAGTTTTATAAAGAGCGGGTGAGGGCAGCGCACTCCTTATAATAAGTTACAAACATTGGCATCATTTTTGCATTTAATGGATCGTTTTTTGCGGACAGAATGGTTAGGAAATTGCTGCTACGGTTTAACATGAAGCAGTTGAGAATAATTGCCCTGGGCATGCCAATAATTTTACAGTGATTATGTGATAAGCTGTATCATTTCTTTTGATGAAATGAGTAGCTGCCTTTTGGTGCGTGTTGCCCAGACCTGATGATTTACGAGGGCCATAAGTCTGTGTTTTGCTGCATGGAGCCTGCATGGTGCATGGAGTCTGAATGCCATGCTTGCTTACACGGAAACGCTGCACTAATGGGTTTGTGTTACATTGCTAAATCAACTCGAGCTGTGAAGCGGCTCCCAGCAAACCTTTATGATCCATTAACCACCAGGCATGGTTTTGCCAGGGTGACGGTGCCAGCTGGCAGAAACTGACATGCCTGTATCATAAGCAGCCTCTGCCAGCGATAGCTTTACTGAGGTTTGCAGAATTCCCCCCGTTCTCTCAAGCTGATTACATACATGTTGTTTTCTCATTAGCCAAGGCTCCTCGCGGTCCTGTCCCGTGGAAAGGCTTGATGGAATGAAGGTGAAGGCAGTGTGTACAATATGTTCGACTTGATGTCTGCAGACAGCTCGGGAAGAGAGACAAGTCTGTGGAGTGGTTTGAGTTTGGGTGGAGACAGCAGCATTTACTGTAGAACTGCAGACAAATATGCATGGACCCCACCCTAGGCGAGTGATCAACTCCTCTGTCATCAGTGTCTTTATCACGCAGACAGAGATTGATATCCAAGGATCAGATTCCTCGGGATTCCTCTTGCAAAAGAAAGTCCCATTTTTCAAATGTTTGGAAACCTGGAAGATTTCTGTAGCACTCTTTGACTGTTTTATTGTGTTATTCATGAAAGCTGGCAGCGCTGCGCAATATCTACACACAAATAAGCTCCCACTTTTCCAAGTTGCCTTTCCTTTTTCGACAGTTGTCAGTGCATGGCTTATTTCTGAAAATGCATAATGAAATTTTTATGACTTTTTTTGCGACCATGCAGTTATGAGGCTCTTATTGTTAAATATTGCAATCCTATTTGCCAAGCTTTTCTCCTGAGTACACTTGTATCTGAGCGCTTTGTGGATGACTAATGTTTCATGGCTCGTGTTTAATGGGTGAGACAGGGGAGGAGAAAAGACAATAGAACTACAAAAGGCATGTATGCAAAGAATTCAGAAATTTATAGGATTTTCTTTACATCGTCATTTATAATCATTTGGATTACATGTAATCCAGTTTCATGTCATCTCTTATTCCCAAATCCTGCTTCTTCCTCTGAAGTGAATGTGATCTACCTACACGCCCAAGGTTTTCAAACTGTTTTATGACCCTGCAGTCGGATGGATGGAGGGGAATTCCGAGTAGATTTTTATCAGATTAAAAACACTGGTGAGCCGGCATGACGGCTGTTACATCTACATGTATTCATTGTGTAGACAGTACTGTTATCTAGGTCACAGGTAGATGAGATAGGCAAATCAGAAATTTCCTCCCACTTCAGAATGAGGCACTTTCACTCAGTGGAGATATCAGGAGCAGAGGAGGAGCAGAGGAGGAGCAGAGGGTCGCGGTGGGCATGGGCAATAGCGGGAAAGAGGTTGACAACAATAGTTCAAAGCCTCTCAGTTTGTATTTGATCCATTGTCCCCGCTGGTCTTTCGAGACCACCACCAACAAGGCATCGTCTTACTCAGGTTGACAGGGTTTTGTATGGCTGAGATGCCCTGTGAGATTAAGTTCAGGTGAAGCCCAGAGTCACAGGAGAGTGGGAGGAATGGCATTTCATCAATGTTTATTGCTTTTCCTGTGAGAACAGAAGATAGTTTGGTGAGACTGCACTTGTTTAAATGATAGATTTTGAGTTTTATCTGCAACGGAAGCTGTAATTACACACAATGTTTTGTTAGATGGCAAGAAAAAAAAACAGTGTTTAATGTGAAAAGCCGCCCAGAAAGCCAGATAAGCAAATGGCTGTTTCTTTATCTGATAGGGACTGTAAATCCCTGCTAGAGGATTATCACAATGGCCCATTTTATTCCTCACCAGATTCCCCCCCCCTGTGTAATTACCATTCTCCTCTATCTCTCTCACAGTGGCAAAATTGATGGGTGGAATATCTTGAGAAATATGTGAGTAAAAGCCAAAGAGGGAAACATCTCAGAGGCACACCGCAATGAATGAGAATTTGGTGGATGCTAATTAAACAATGTCATGATTTATTGCCAGTAACAAAACATTTACTGTTTCGATTCCCAAAGGCTTGGCTTCCTGGAAAATGTATCATTTGGTCACAGCTCTGTTAACGTCTTTGCCTCAATTTTAGTTGTAACTGAGGCTTTAGAAGGTCAAGACCTCCAATATCATATGGCTTGTATCAGGGGACCTACAACCCCAATTCCATTATGAATGATTTGAAAATAGTTTTTGACCTATATTCAATTGAATATAATGCAAAGACAAGATATTTAATGTTCAAACAGATAAACTTAATTGTTTTTTTTGAAAATATAGTGATTATAAATTTGATGTCTACAATACATTTAAAAAAAATTGGGACGGGGAGACAAAAGACTGGGAAAGAATTCTCAAAAAACACCTGTTTGACAAAAGTAAAGAGGTTACTAAACAGCTGCTAGTAACAAGATTGGTTATGAAAGGGGCATCCTCGAAAGGCTCAGTCATTCACAAGCATGGATGGGGCGAGGTTCAACGCTTTGTCAAACACTGCGTGGGGAAATAGTCCAACAGTTTAAAAAACAGCATTTCACAAGAAAAAAAAATGCAAGGACTTTGTGGATTTCACCATCTACAATCCATCATATCATTAAAAGATTGAGAAAATCCAGAGAAATATCTGCACATACGGGGCAAAGCTGAAAATCAGCAATGAATGCATGTGACCTTTGACCCCCTCAGGTGGTAATGCAGTAAAAACCCACAAAATTGTATAAACTACATGGGCTCAGGAAGACTTTGGAAAACCATTGTCAGTAAATACAGTATCGTACATCTACAAATGCAAGTTAAGACTCCACCATGCAAAGAGAAATTGGGTCCTGGATTGGATCCTGCTGCAGGCATCAAATATAAAATGAGTGTATATTTAATACAGTTAATCAGTTTGACCATTAAATATCTTGTTTTTGTACTGTATTCAATTTGATATGGGTTAAGAGGTTTTTGCAAATCATTGCTTTCTGTTTTTATTTACATTTTACACAACATCACAACTTTTTGGGAATTGGAGTTGTACATTTATTTATTTAAAAAAAACTATGAGACAGATTATAGCCTCTAGATACGCTTTCTCTATTAACAACTTTTATGCCAAGGCTGTGTTTGGATGTTGAGAAACAGTTTAAGGTGAGAAAATAAATCAGCAACCACAGAATGTCAGACCAGTTTAATAAGCCAATGAGTTAATTACAAGCTGACTGAACTTGTTGCTGTTGGTAGTACCTTTGTCTAGTGCCACATATTTAAACTCAAAAGACTTCCTAGAAAGCTTCTCTGCATCAACATGTGCAGAACCCCGGCTTCAGAACACAGGCTTTTGGCCGGCTCATGAATGCATAGGACAGAGATGTTATCCGGCCTTAGGGAGGATGTTTGGGGAGTGGGAGTGGGAGGGCCGTGGGGCTTCAGTGTGCTAATGCAGCTAACAGCCAGGAAGGCAGAGTGTTGACTCTGCAGATTTAAGCCAGCTACTGATGGCTATGGGGCTAAATACTGACCCCATGGACTAATAAAGAAAATCACCTCAGGCACGAGCCGCAGGGGTCAGAGGTAACGGCATGGCTGGGAAAAACACAGGCCGTGGCTTTCGATCACTACGCTGCCTAATTGAAATGACAGTTGAAGACCGGTGGGGGTAACAGTGTTTATTTACTTCTTTGTTACGCGGTGAGCAAGCACAAAGATATGCCTGCCCCGGCCAGGGATGACATCGCTCCCGTATGCTGTCTGGCTCCGGGATCTCTGCACTAGTACAATAAGGACTTCCTGTCTGCCATCAGATTCCCCTGCATTCCACCCAGGCCCGGGATGAGGCGAGGGGGCTGCTGGGGACAGGGTTTTGTGAAAGGGTATGAGTCCTATAATCAAACTGACAATATGGACCCGTTCCCTCCTCTTGACCCCCGAGCTGACCCTCAGTCTGAGCTGCCGTCTGTCAGGGAGCTGGAACAGGCTGCGGTTTGATGAAGCTGTAGAGAGGTTTGGGTTTCCTGTACTTGAACAGATGTTTAAAGATGGTAAACAACCTGTTCCACAGTGCTGATACCAGCTATTTCTGTGAAAGCTGTATGCGCCATCTTGTTGGAGGGTAGTTACTGTATGGCTTGTAATACTAAAGTAAAGCATGATGACAGAGATGACTACACATACATTTATTTTATATATATATATCATAATATTTTTATGATTAATTATTACTATTTGACATCTATTAAAGAACCAATGTGTATCATTTAGTGGCATCTAGCAGTGAGCCTTCAGATTGCAAACACCTTGCCTCAGCCTCCACTTTCAAGTGTGTAGAAGAACAAAGCGGAAACCTGCAGTGAAGTCAATGCGAACTGCAGTCCCTCAAATGGCCACTTGAGGCTGGCTGCATAAGTGAGTCAATCCCCATAGACTCCCATGTTAATATGCTAAACTTTACAGCAGAAATAAACATGTTTACAGCCTGGCGCAAAAAACTGTTGTGGTCTCTGTAGCCAAGTTCCCTGTTTATGATAACTGTACTCAGGTGACGTCATGGCTGTTCCACATTATACTGTCTATGAGGAGAACCTATAGTGGTCATGAAACTCGCAAAAAAACCAAAAGGACGTCTGTTTAGTTTGTCCTGTTCACAATTAAAAAAAAAAAAAAATACCACCACCACCACAACCACACAACAAAACACAGCACAAGACAGGACCAAGATCTAGTCATAGAAACCAACATTTAAAGGTATAAAATGCAAATGACTCATATTTAAGTTGTTGTGCAGGCCATGGCTTATTTTAATCAAAAAAGAATCAAAATGAGCTTACAGAAAAGCCTCCAAGCACTCCAAAGATCTCTAAAAAGGGTTCATAGTGCTCCCATCATTCCACAGCATCATTTCATCACAGTGACCCACACCAATATTACATAATAAGACATATAATTGAACTATATATACTCTTGTAGTAGAGGATAAGTTCCTCTAGATTGTATTGTATTTATCTCTAATTATCATTTGATGAGGAGAGCTGTTTAGTCAGGAGATGTTGTTTTAGTGATGTTTTAATGTGATCTTTACTGTTTTCCTGAAAAATATGCATTACATTACACCATTCGTCAACATACTAGTCTTGACTTATTCCTATTCTTATTCTTATCTTCAGGCAAACATACACTGATAAAAACCTATTCGAATATTACACTACATTTCTTCCACATTCTGCTGAGAGATCTCACTAAATCTTACACAATGGATCTTGTGATTTAGTGTGACACAACAGACTTAAAAAAATAGTGATATTATAATATAACTGGATATTTGAAGACCCAGTTTATAGGAAATATATTTCATATTTACATTTTTTTTTTTTTATCAATATATTCAAATAAAAAAATATTGATGGCTCATGAAAAGATATTTGTTATCAGGACACTATGACTATGTGGGTAGTGTTGTGCAAAAAAAATGTCTCAGTGGCAATGAGCTACCAGTAGCTCCTAATGACCCAAAACTGTATCGCTGATACAACAAACAGTGGAATATAAGACGGCTGCACCGAGCAAGAGGCTTAACCCCATATTGCTCTCAATAACAACCAGAGAAAACGGAGAAAAGAGGCACAGGATAAAAAAGTAAAGAACAACAAATAATGGAAGATGATACATACAGTAGGCAGATATATTGTGATTACAAGTTCTGTTGAATACACAGAAATAAGCCTTCCGGTTGCTTTGACCCCTCTGTAAAACAAAACTCCTGATGTTGCTATTTGAAGGAATGGGGGAAGACAGTATTCAAGCTCTCCTGTTTCAGCGGGGTCAAGGTGAGAGAGCAACCTTCAGCAACCTGAGTACTAAAACAGCCTGCTGCTGTCTAGCGTGACTAGACATGCAGCATTAATGGCCTCCTGAGAGGACCGTCGGCACAGGAGGAAAAGAACACAAATACTCCCCTCTCACACTCCAGCAGCATGGAGGACAGAGGAGATTATACGTCCATGACAGCAAAATAGAAGCACGTGATTTAAAGGATTACAGACAGATTTTAGGAAAAGGGTCAACTGGTCAACTAGCAATGGGACATTAAAGGGATAATTCGGATCATTTGATGTGTTTTTTTAGGTATTTATCCATAGTCAGTGTCTTACCACAGTGTTTTTTCCACAATAACAATATAAAAGTATTTACTGTATGACATATGGAGTGCCTCAGGGCTCTAACCGTGGCCCTTTATATTTCCCTCTAAATATGTCAGCACGCCAAATTATTTGCAGTTATGGAATTTCCACTGCTATGCGGACAATACATAGCTTTATGTGCCTGTAAAGGACAATCACTTCCATATTACAAATCTAGAGGCCTGCCTGTCTATGGTGAAAAACTGGATGCTAAATTCTGATAAAACTGAGATGCTGGTCATTGGCCCCCCTTGACATAGATACCCGTTTGACCAAGTAACCGTAGCTCTTGATAACTGTGTGAATCCGAACTATCCCTTTAAAACACTGACGTCACACAACACAAACAAACTAACAGATTGAGGCAGCAGTAGACCAGCAACTTTGTGTTCTATGAGCTAAAATAATTGCTTTTGCCTGTGGAGTTTGGTTGGTTTGGAGAGCGTGCTATTTGGCTGATATAACACAGTAAAAGCTGTAAAAATGCTAAGTAGCTAAAACAAGTTTTGCTGTTGATCCTGTCTACTGCAGTATTTAGCTTAGCTTCCATGCTGTTGCCCCTCTCTGCTTCTCCTAACTGGGGTTATTCTGTCACCATCTACTGCAGCTAATGCACTGATTATCTATAAGAACCTCATACAACCCCACTTCAAATAATCTGAACTATCCCTTCGGGAGCAAACTGCATCTCACGGTGTAATGTACATGGCTGCTGATAGAAAAGATAAAATTGGGCACGATGAGTTAATGGTATTTTTAAATGAGTAAACCATCAGGCATTTACATAGATAGTAATTTCCTGTGCGAAATGACAGGAATGTAATTTCTACAAATAGGACCATTACATGTTCCTAACAGGAACAGCATTTTGTGTCATGCAAATTCTGATAATGGTTAGAGGATGAATAAGCTAGAGGTCATTTCAAAAGTCTATTCAGTGCAGGAAATGAGGAACTATTGTGTTGCCTTTTTCTAATTTAGCTGCCGAGAAGGTTCAGGTTTCTGTCCACACTTCATTCTAAGAAATTAAAGGATCACGGCCCCGCTTCCTCAAATGTTGGCAATCTGCATGAACATTGGCGTTTATCACAGGTGACTAATAAGTATACAGTACATTTGATCCCATTGTGTTTCCAGGTTTTATTGTCAAAGCCATTCTAAGCGCTGAGTGATATTACGTGTGATACTATGCTCTCAAAGGTGGCCTTTGTGCCATCCTGCGTCAGCACTGCCAGACCTTCGTAAATAGATTTCTGTGAGTGATGGAGGAAGGAGAAAGAAATGAAGTGTGTGTGTGTGTGTGTTTGTCCCCCTTTTCTATTCATTTACTTATCAAATCCAGATTTTTCCCGTCTTTGGTTTGTTTTCCATTCTTGAATGGGCTTCCCTCAGCCTGAGATATATGCAGATAAGCATGCAAACACACAAATGCACACACTACAACAAAGTGTGTGTTGGATGTAATATGCTAATGTAATGTCATGTGTTTAAAAACAAGTCTTCTGGATTCAGTTTGTTTGAAAAAGTCAGAACTAAACTCATGTTTTTTCTGGATGCAGTTTGAAGTAGCTAAAAAGTGACACTTCTTGCTTCCTTCTCATTTCCCTTGGGAGCTGCATGTGCACAGTATCGATTGGCACTTCCCCCCACCATGCTAGCTTTGTCAGCATCTTGCTGAGTATGGCTGGACTGGAGATCCTGGCCAGTCCAGACCAAGCAGACCCTCTGAGATTGAAGATAGCCAGTTTGACAATAGGGAATACAGTACCGAGGTGGTTTCTTGCTGGGTTTGGCTTCTGGCACCTCAGGGTTGAGTCAGCTAGTTAGACGGCTAGCTCCACGGCTAACCCAACTAATTAGCTAATGCCATCTATGGATAATAACAGCCGACAACAGTTAGCCTGGCAACAAGTAAACTAGCTAACCTCTGTCTGTCCATCAGGTAACTCACTAAATCACCTTGGTACTGTACTCTGTCATTAAACTGGTCATATGACATTTAATGACATCTTTATGATGAACCCAAATGGAACCACTTTAGTCTAAGTCCATAAAGTTGTTCATGACACTGTTTGAAAGGCATTTGACAATGTAATAAACTTAATGACATCTTTACGACAAGTCCAAAATGAACCACTTTACTTGAGGTCAGAGAGAAAAATCATGAAATGCTTATAATGTTCTCACGACAGTGTCAAAACCAACCACATTTGGCAGTTTAATGTATTATTTAAACATAAAGCCAAAAGTTGTTTTTTTTTTTAAGTTCTTGTCAAGTTGTCATAACAAGAATATTATTGGTTTGATTAATGTCAAGCTGTCAGAACAAAGACATCTTGAATTAAAGATGACATAATTGACCGAATGACAGCAACAGTCAGTCATTACATGGCTATGACAGTGCAATGACAGTCTTATGCGCCCTTCAAATAAAGTATAACCTAATCTATATCAGTTTATAAACGTAGATGTTATCGGAATTCATGATGTATTTTTGTAAGTTTGGATCCTGATGAGACACTGGATTTCTCTGGAGCTGAAAAAGTCTGGGAACACCTGCTGTATTATTCAGCACATCACACCAATCAGACAGGTTGGTAGAGTGAAGTGGATAAACAGGATCAAACGTCCCCTGTGACATGGTGCATTTATTTTTAGATCTGATTTCAGTTACATGTGAACAAAACAGTGGGAAAGAAAAATCCGCCTATAGTTTTCTCTTTGCTTTAACTGTGAGCATTCTTCTCTCTTACTGTTGCACACAGAAATTACCTGCATCACACAAACAGAAATGATTTGAATCGTATATTCAAAACTATTTTGCAGTAATTAAAGGGAAAGTTCACCCTGAAGTTTTTTTTTCCCATCCATCTAAATAGTTTTGGTGTGAGTTGCAGAGTTTTGGAGAGATCAGCCATAGAGATGTCTGCCTTTTCTCAAATATAATGGGACTAAATGACACTGCACTTCTGGTCAAAAGAATAGATTTTGAAAATCTCTCTCTTTCCAGAAATCATGACCCTGTTTGTCAAGATAATCCACAGACCTTGTTGAGAGCAATTTCATGTAGGGACCACTTGTTTCTTGAAGAAAAAAGGTTGTTCCAGTAGATTCTACTGCAGAGATAAAATAGCTCCTACATGAGACTGCTCACAACAAGGTCTGTGGACTATATTAAGTAACTGGTGCATGATTTCAGGAAAGATACATTGCTGGTGAGTTTTTTTTTCTTTGCGGCTTTGAGCACCACAGTCCAGGGGCCATTTGGTCCCATTATATTTGAGAGAAGGCAGGCAATATCTGTAAAACTCAGCATCTCACACCAAAACAATCTAGATGAATAAGATGCACTACAGGAACAAGGAAAATGTATTTTTGGATTTTGGGGCAACCTGTCCCTTTAAGGGCACAGATACACAGCATTTTTCATGCAGGTGACTGCCAATATCTGCAGGCACAGAGGAAGACATTGCAACTACCCTTAGTCATCATCAGCAAACTACTTAACACCAGTCTATGGACATATGGCAGTGCAGATATACTGCCAAATGTTGACAATAATGAGCGATGATCTACAATAAGCATTAGACTGAAGACTGTTGCACAGGCTGCTGTTTATGTCAGCCACTGTTTATTATTCAAAGTTTTGGCCCCATGTTAAAGAAATGCCAAAGACAAAGGGAGCTAAACTGTTACAGTAGGGCTAAACGCAGCACAACAGCTGCCTTATAAACCATTGTGCTCCACTTTAAAGTCTTTTAGATAACTTGTCAGTTCAAACCCTTTGAATCTTTCTTTACTTCTTCGCTTTTTTAGGATTCCTCCCCGGTCCCATTTGTTTTACTCACGGCTATTTCCAAAAAATAAACACATTCCCTTCTCACTCAGCCATGGCATGAATCTAACAAGAAATTTAGCCTGTGTTCCCTCAAAAGGGTCACTGCTTTTCCAAAAGATCAGATTTATGTAGCCTTAAATGGAGGCAATTTATTTGCGTTAAAAAACTTGGTCTCCATTCAAATATGGATCTCACTCTGCTCCCATAGTGGCAGCCAGCAGACAAACTCAGACTTGCCTCCAAGTCTTTGTCTTCATAAATTTCTCCCATGAACTGTATAAACTACAAATTAGTCATCTCATGACCCAATCAGAAACAATCACAAACCCTTGTACCTTGTAGCTGTTCAGGCGTTTTTTCTTTTAGCTCATGATTCATAGCATGACAGAGGATAATTTCTCCTGACTGACCTACATGCTGACGTGCATAAATGTTGGCCGACCATGTCAATACTTGCTTAACATGAAGTGATATGCAGTAAAAGAAGTTAAAGGATGTTAAGCATATTTCCTGCACGCACAAAAAAAATCACTTTCTCCCCCAAGAATCAAACTGACACAATGCAGGCAGACAAAGCAAATCTTTTATGGAAGGGGTATGGTGTCAGAAGGAGTTTGCATAAAATATTCTGACGCTTTGGACCTCTGTCATGTCTGTAATGCTATTGACCTGTTGGCAAGCTTCACCTCCTAGCGCTAACACTTCAATGAAAACCTCATGAGGCCACGGTAAATTTGTCCCAAAGAAAAGATGTCCATGAAGAGTGGTGATCGTGGTGAGGCCCGTGACTATTGTTGCCATCTGCTCACTATTTCCTCCTGCAAAGAGGATAATTGAATCTGAAATCACTTTTCTCTCTCAGTTTAAGAGTGAGGGTCATGTCTGTCACTGAAGTCTCCACCACAATGGTTTGGGTCCTTGTTTGTATTCTTTATAGAGCTATTTCCCCTGGTTGTCTCTTGCAACATCTGCCCCTAAAACTCAAGATCAATATGGACCATCTAATCACCTGCCACACTTAATTAAAACCCCATCACTGCTTTTATGAGAGGCATCAAAGGGCACCGTACCCAAAAGGGGTCATGCAGATAAGACTTCAATGGTGTGCTTTGCAGGGCCTTTTGCACAATAGAGGTTGCTAAAAAATCTTTAAGCTGGTTTGGTGAAAATAGGTCAGTGTTGGCAGCTGTGGGTAATGTGTTCCAGGCCTGGCCTGTGGTCCAGCATGCTGCTCGCCATATTTAACACCCTTTGTGCCATCCTATCGGCACTAATCTGTCTTTTCACTGAGTGTTAAAATTAATTTGCAGTGATTTCTATGAGGGCACAGGCATCGTTAGGAAACCTCAAAGGGGCTACAAAATGGACAAGTTGCCAATAGTCGGCCTTTGTCCTTGGTCTGCCCCTTTCTAAATACCCATGACAGCAGCTTTGAAATGCCTGCCTGATGAGGCTCAGATGCTCTGGCTGCGGACATCACAGTGACCATACTTGTCTGGCTGTGAAAAACATCTCATGACAAAAGACAAACCCAGAGCAGCAAACAATACCACGGGCCGGATTTCCAAACTGCCCAAGTCAGAGTCCCGCCTGCATTGCTCGGTGATGTATCATGATAATCCTTGTTGGCTCTGAAATTACAGATAAAACTTAATTTGATTTTGCTTTATTTCTTCAAAGCTATCTGAACAGTGCTAGTCCCGGAGGAGAACATCAGTGGAAAGAGATAACCGTATCACTTCAGAGTGCTTGGCATCTACACAACGTGGTGTTCCCATGGGAAAATTGTAGACACAACTGTTTAGTTGAAGCCTTCCAGTGGTGCTCATAATGCCATTAATTGTGTGCAGGGAGAGTTGGAGAAAGGGCTAGCCACGGAGAGCCCCGGAGGAAGCCACATCTTGTAAAGCAGGTTTGTTTGAGCTTGCTGCAGTCTACTGTGCAGTCTGGAGTCGGGGCTGCTGTATCCCTGCTATATTCTTAGAAATAACAGCTCCAAAATAATTCTTCCTGAAGGGCCGGGGTTTTTGAAGAAAGGGTTCGTCAAGGGTTCTTTGTCAGCCTAAGGGTTACATTAAGAACCCTCTTGAACCAAACAACCCTTGTTGAAGGCGTGGGTGTTGCAAGATCCTCACCCTCAAATATTCAAATGTTTACCAAAGTTTCAAGTGGAAGTTTTAAATGTAGATGTGTTCACTTTACTTTTGTTTTTCTTGTGTTTTTGAATACAACATGGTTCTTTGTAGAACCCTTAGAGAGCAAGAGGACTGTAGGTGTATAAAAGGGTATTTTTAGATTCACCTCGGATGGGTTCAAGATGAAACCCTTGGAATATAAAAGGGTTCTTGGTAGAACCCCTTGGGTGGGTTCTAAATGAAACTCTTGGAATGTAAAAGGGTTTTGGTAGAACCACCTGAGTGGGTTCTTGTTGGCATCCTTAGAAGCTGGAAAGGTTCTACATATGACCCCCAGAGAGACTACTGGGTGGAACATTACACCATAAAAGGGTTCTCCATAGAACCTCTCACCTCTCATAGGGGGTTTTGCTCGGAACCTTTTACAGATGTTTCTAGACATAGCCCTTTATGTTGGGTTCTGTGTATAACACTCTGATAGGACTCAAACACTTCTCCTGCTGAAGAACCCTATATGGTTCTAGTTAGCACCGTTATTTTTAAGGGTGTACTCACTCATATCTTCTGTCTTTTATTCTTTCTTGCTCTTTTATCTTTCTTTATTTAATCTTTCTCTGTGTGTTTATCTCTCTCTCTCTAAACGGTCTCTCGCTGTCTCACCGCCGACCATAAAACAAGACGGGGGAATTAATGACACAAACATTTCTGACGTCTGCAGGAGTGTGGGGCCCTTTTCTATGTCAGCCTCACTCTCGCTCTATAAAAAAGATAAACTTGTAAACTTAAAGAAAGGAGACAGAAGAATCAGAGATGGAGAGAAAAAGACGAGAGCCAAAGAATAAAAAGTGAGAGGGGGGGCAGTTGTGGGTGGGTGTGGTGGGAGAGTTCCTCTCATCAAATTAAACTTCACTCACTGTCAGAGACACACTCAGATTCCAGCGAGCCAATCAGCCAATCTAAGACAAATGATTTTGTTGAGCTTTCCTGCCACACTGGGCGTGGGAACAGCACAGATTCTCATAAAATAAGAGCCTGTAAATTATTCCCCCCCTTCTGCTTCAAAGTCCTGAACAACTAAAAAGGTTTGTGTTTATGTGTGGTGTTGTCTTTGAGCCTGTCGGTCTCGGCTGGTTTCTACTGTGCATGTGCGAGTGTAAACAATATTTGGGCTCTACAGCTGTCTCCTCACGTGCGACAGTCTGAGAGACAGAATACAAAAGGATGTTGTCTTTCATTCTTATAGATAAATAAAACTGTTCAAGGGTCATTTAAACCAGGGGGGTCCTGTTGCGTTACGCTTTTCTCGAGGCGGCGTTTTGATCAAAGCCGTTTGCAGGACCTCTTTCCTCTCCTTTCCCCCCCACGCGCCACCCTCCCAGCCTCCCACATCCCACACTTCCAACCCCCAAAACCACGTCTGCCTTGCTGCTGCTAATCATTGGTGGTCTCCTGACTGCCAACAGTAATTGATTAGGGAGCACAGGACTGGCGTTTGAGGCGGGGGTGGAGGGGAAAGTTCAACCCAGAAGTCCTCAAGGTCACTGCCCTCTCCTTTCCCCCCGCCGAACTCCTTTTCTCATGCTATTAGGTATCAGCCACGGGGGAAACTGCAAATATTTGGCACACTTAGTCTGACTTCCAAGACGTTTGGTGGTGGCGAGCACAAACAGGAAGATCTGTGTAAGCAAAATGGACGCATCTGTTTAAAGTGAGACTCGGCGGTGAAAAGGCTCAATTCGTGATGTGTTGATTTATCTGCTGAATCGGGGAACTCAACATCCTCGGTTGAATATGCTTATTTTTGTAGACCCCCCTCGCTGCTCTGAGAATGCCGCCGCGTTGTTTGGCCCTCTGCGGTTGCTCAACATCCTCGACGATATAAAGAAAGCTCTGAATGTTATTCTGAAGTAATTACTCCCTCCATTCCTCCTGGTTTCACAGGAAGAGGTGACATTCCTCTGCCCCTGGAAAGTGACTCATGCCGCTGTCTTGTTTAGTAAATGCAATTACTGACTGGTTGATGCATTCTCCTCTTCTGTGAATTAGAGCGGAGAAAAAGCCTCTATTTCTTTCTCTTCAGCGAGTGTGTGCGCCTGTGTGAGTTCTCTGTATGGCCAAACAGGGTCATGCTCACCACAGAACCCAGAGTCTTGATGCCTATGGAAACATGACTGTCACAGGAAATGTTCAACATGTTTAACTGTGCTGCAAGCGAGCAAGAGGTGAGAGTGTTTCAGAGAGGAGCCCTCCCAGAGCTGAGGGCTGCTGTTGATGTTGGCTGCACGGCCGTCTGGGGGCTGTCCAGAATCTACCACTCGGAGCATGCTCAGATACTCGTGGACCTATGTCTGGACATGCAGACTAGTGCAAATGAAGTCCAGTGATGTAACTTCACGAATGCATGGAGAAAGTCAAACAAACCCAAGAGGCTAAGTTACAAATACAAATAATTAGAATAGTTTAAAATTTACATCGTCACTCAGAGAGTGCAGACTTGTGGGTTCTCATGTCTGTCTCCGTCATCTCTCCCACAAACGGCCCCAGGCTATGGCAGCTGTGAGGCATTCATCTTTGTCTGCTCTGTCACTTACACTGTCTCTCAGCATTTATCATAAGGAACTAATTTTTCATAAATCTGCCAGTAAGGTCGCAGATTTTCAGCTAATTTCAAACATATCCCATATAAAGGAGACGGAACATTAATCCTACATATATCTTTTCGTTCCCCTACCGCTTGTGTATATTCAAACAACATGTAAAAAGGATTACGACCAAACTTGATATTCTTGCAAATACCAGATCAAGATATCATGAAAGCTGGCCTCACTCGGCTGCGAATGAAAAGCACTTGTGTGGTTTAACTTTATCCAGACTTGTGAATACCAGAGGAGGTCTTTCTAAGAAGTGGTGGGTTCTGTTTTATGTCCTGTCAGTGCTGTGCATCTGCTCTCTACTGCCCCCCGTTGTTGGCCACACGGTATTGACCAGGGTTATGTCACAGAACCCTACTTCCAAATTCCCCCTTTTAACAATATTGCTCAATGTTTGTTCTCAGCGCTGCAGAATCACACAATTTACATACATTATAGAGCTTTTCTCTTGGATGCTCGATTCCAAAAATGGTTTGCAGCTGTTTTTAAGTGGAGGGCAGGTTTCCTTTTTCTAATGCATGTCCTCTTCACCTCTCCAAAGGCACTGTAGTTCTCAGCTTGTGTCTTGGCCTTTTAGCTTTGCTGTCATGTCACGCTCAAATCTGAGGTAAACTGAACCCAAATAGTTTCTGAGGCCATGTTGTTCACTTCAGATCACCTCTTCTCCCTCTGGAGACCATCATGTGGGTCTCTGAGTGACATGGGTATAAAAGCACTTTTCACTCCAGTACAAAGACTCTCAATAGTCAGCTGGCCTCCCACTGAAATCACCTCGAGGTGCTGTAATTTTGTGCCTAGCAACAAAGTCTCTCTGGAACTTTATTACCTGAAAGCTCAGGGTATCTAGACAAATACTGTAGAATTAACTACTTTCGCTCATATCTGCTGCCAGTGTGCAGAAATTATACTACTGCACGCCAACAAATTGTTTAGCCTAATTTGAGAACAGTTACTGTGTCTGAGGTCAGCTTTTATTTGGGAAAAAATAGTCAGTGTTGTTAAATCCCCAATTATGGCAACCTTTGTGGTAGATTTTAATTTAAACATAAAGCTGAGTTTTCCATATGAGTGTGGGTAATCTAATGCATTGGCACCTAGTTTTATGATAGAAGAAAGATATGCAGAGGTGGGAAGTAACAAAATACTTTGCTGCTGTTCTTCAGGTAGCTGTACTCTACCTGCATATTTATTTTTCTGACATTTTTTCTGACAAAACAGGCTTGTTACCTCTGTTTTAATGCATTTGAGGAGAATTATTTATTATCTTTATTTTGCCTCATTGCACACTGCTTTCCCAACATCAAGTGGACAGGACAATAACACAAAAAAGATGATTCAGCAACAAGTATCAAAACTTCTTCAGTCAAACAATTCCTGCATTCAGTTTTTTTTTTTTGTACCTAAACAATATATTTGTATAGTTTTGCTTACAGACAATCATCCCAAGTATTCTTCGATTTCATATAAGGTGTGATTGGCTGACTACTGCAGCTACAGCTACCAGCTCCATACAAATTAAATTTTAATTGAGTAAAGAAGTTGAATTGAGTTCTTTTTTTTTACACAAGTATCTGTATCTCTACTTGATTTAAGAAAGACTGTTTTTTTTGCAAGAGGTTTGAAGATTTGTATTGCAGATTGATTTTAAATCCCTCAGAAGTTAATCAGTATTTCATAGACTGCAGCAGGGAAACAGCTTGCCTTTTAAAAACTGGCTTATAAACTCAGGAATTAAATTTCTTAAAGCGGAGAAACAAATGCCGATGGGGGTAGAAATGGAACAGACTGAGGAAAGTCATATTTAAAAACACAAACAGTAGCAGCTTCCTTTCACTCCAAAGAGAAACTGCAAGGTGAGAGGCAGACACTTGCGGAGGAGTAATTATTCCCATCACTCTGCTGTCACTTCATGGGCGTGAGAAAAAAAACACGGATATCATCTTTTCATGCAAGCCCTCAATGTGGGTGGTGTGGCAAAATGGTTTTAAGCTGAAGCTGGATGACTTATCATGTAGCAGCAAACAGGACTGGGCCTGTGGAATGAAGGAAATGTCATCTGATGCCATAGGGGTTGTATGAACTAAGCATCCGCCAGCCCATATTCTCACCTGTTTCCATACACACTGTAAAGTCCCAACAGATGACCCACAAAGAAATTGAACACTGAGTTGTAATAAAATAATCACATGCACGATCATGCAGGGATACATGCACTAATACACACATGCTGTAGAATCATACAAATGCATGACTACTAAGACTTTTAGCACTTTATGTCTCTTCTCAGTTTGAAAAGCCAGTTCTTAAGAGACTCATTTCATGATCTCATGAGTGTTCTAACTCCCAAGCAATGCATGCTGGGAAGTCTCCTCTGATCATGTTTCTTGAGAAACTTAATCGAATAGTTAAGGTTAAGTAGACAGTCAGTCAACTCATCATTTTAAGTAAAGAGACTTCAAGAAGAGAATAAAACTTGAATAAAACTATGTTTATGTTTAAAGCTACTATGAGGAACTTTTATATTGGGTTGATTTTGGAGGCCACTGTGGACAAAAGTGGTAGTGTTTCTGCCATAATAACCACAAAATATATGTTAAAGATAAAATAATCTAAAGTAAAATCTCCTGCTTCATTTTAAGGGGTTGTGTTAACCAAAGCATTTTTTCCTGTGGCCGGAGTATGTTTTTGTTGTATGTTTTTTCCAGTCACAGAGAGTTGAAATATGTTCAGCTTTGGATAAAATGTTGCTCTTATCACTGTCACTTTTTAATCAGCAATCCAATCACAGTGGAGGAGGGGCGGGACCAATAGGCTGCCACAAACGTCGGCGTTGCTGTATTTCTTGAACCGGGCTCCGTCTGTCTGTCTACACCTCTTCAACCTAGCAGAGGTACTCATCTCTCTGACTTGACTCAGTTTGCCTCGGCACATCTATCCAGCATAGCAGGGATTTAAATATCCATTAAACAGAGCTACCTGCTTGAAAGGTGTATCTTTTAACAGAAGACGAGCTTAGCTCAAGTTGAGCGGCTATAAAACGGTGGCTAAACACTTAATTTCCTAGAAATTCTTCACAATAAAAGTCCCCGGTGTTTTGGAATTTAAAAGATTTTGTGATGAAGCAGGAAAATCAGGAAATGCGTTTTCTTCAGTAGAAACTTCACACGCCTCTCATATAACCGAAAGCAAATATCAAACTGTTAAATAAGTGGACACCTGAAAGTACAAACACTGATGCAAATTTCCAACCAGATTCCCAGAAATGTTTCCTTGCTCACAAAATCTCATGAACCCACACAGTTCATCCTCTCTCCCTACGTCTCAGCCTTCCCTTCATCCAAGTAGGAGTAGAGCAAACTAGTCCACCTTGTGCCAACATTTTCACATTCAGTATTTGTTGATAAACCAAACTAGTATTATAACAACCAGAGTGTCTCAGCTGATGGAGCTTTCTTTTAGTCTTTTTTTTCACAGTGCAATACATATATTTTATTTTGGCAGGGTACTGCTGTCTTATTAGAGCCCTTTGAAACCAGAGCTGTATATACAATGATGCTGCTTAACATATCAAAGGCCTGTATTCATTTCAAGTGTTCACCTGACCCAGAGAGCATGAATTGGTCCATTTTTTTCCACTCCTTTCCTAAGCAACACATGTTGCAGATGAGTGTTTGTGTTGTGTGCAGATGCTGTGGCTTCTATCACAGGGCAGTATTATATCTCAGAGGTGTGGAGATGGCTGTTTCTCTTCTCTTCACTCTGTAGAGTTTATCTGATCAAACTGTAGAATGGTGTGTTTAGCAGTAGAGCCAGCGTAGTTACTGTTATGGCAAGTGCGAATACAGAGAAACGGCTGCCTCGTAGGCGCCCGTGGAGAAAGAGCACTCAGAGTCTTTCAAGCCGGCTGTTCTGCTGCTCGTGTTTGCGAGGTGAGGAGACGGATCCTCTGCAGGAGCAGGAAAGGAAGATTAATGGGGGCCCTCAGCATCCACACTTGGATCAGCGGGGATCAGGTGAGAAGGAGGCTATCCAGATTACAGTGGAGGATCTGGGGATAGTTAACGCCGGCTTCAGCCTGTTGGAGGAGGAACCCCTGACCCCGAGGAACAGCATGGCCCGCTCAGCAAGCTCTGTTTCTGCCTGCCACAGGGCTCTGAAAAAGAAACGCCTGAAGCCTCTGGCTTCACTCCCCATACAGCCCCAAGCCACACCAGCCATCACCTGTACTAGTGGAGAAGATGAAGAAGAAGAGGAGGAAGACCCATTGCTGTTTGCAAGTGACACTACCACAGGTAGCACAGGAGCTTCTGGAAGCCTCCTGACACCACCTGTCATCAATCTGATCCCACCCACTCCCTCTGACATGGCTGACGATGATCAGTTCTTTGACATTAATTCAGAGGAGAGTGTGACACATACATCCGGAAGCGAAGGAAGCTTTGCTGCAGGTGACCAGGAGAGTCTTGAGGAAAAGATGGAGAGTGTGGAGGAAGAGGAGTCGGTGGAGGTGTTCACACAGGCTGAGAAAAAGGTCAGTGATAGTGCAGCAAAGCCTCAGGAGGGCCTACGTGATCGGTTTGAAGAGAAAAGAGAGGCTGCGCCAACCAAAGAGCGGGATAAAGAGAAAACAAAGCCCAGGTTCATACGTAGCGCCTACCAGGTGGCTCCTCTCCCTGAGCACCCTCAGAAAAGTGAGTTTAACAGTGATAATATCTCAAGTTCTGTTTCACTGAAGCAACACTCTGTGACCTTTTGGCAAATATGGCAGTTTACTTGGTTATTAAGAGATAGATAAGAAGATTAATGTTGAATTTGTTCCCATGGGTTCTACAGCAAGATATCTCCATCAGATTCCCTAAAAACTTGGCATTTCACCCAGATGGGCGTGGCTTTCCAGGATATAGAAGTGCGTATTTCGGCAAACTCTGTGACCGACTCAGCCCACGGCCCGTGCTGTATACATTCAGTTTTTTGCACAGTTGAGTGTGAGATAGTTAGTTTGTTGCAATTAATGTATGTTTCCACTTCTGATTTTTCATGCAAACATTTGAATATCATAGCATGCGTCTCCTATCAATTGTAAAATTATTTTGGTTTAATGAAAATGAGAAGATGGTTTTAGTGGCACAGCATGGGCTAGTTTTATTCCTAAAGCTTGGAAAACTCATCAAACTAGATGGTAGAATACACATAGAATATGGGATGAGTTTATTTGATGCATGTCAAGTATGATGGCTTAGAGAATACACAATTCATGTTATCCTATATCCTATAGCCCCCCACTGCCTCGCAGTGAAAACAGCAATTGATGAGATAGCTCGTCAATGGTGGAAGAAGAGTTCATCTTGCTTAATCTTGAGGTTAAGGCAAAGATTAGGTTAATAAACAGCTTTTTAGGTTATGGTTTTGCTAGCCTATCAAAGAGTGATGAGGTGACCCAATGTGAGCCAATAAAAACGCGTATCAAGCACACAACACCACGTACAGTATGATGCAGGATGTAAGGAACAAATACCACGTTTTTAGGGAGTCCCATAGCTCCTTGTTCAGCTTTGCTTAGAAAAAGCACTGGCAGCAGCTAGCTTAGCTTTGCCATACATACCTGCCAACAAAAGTTGGCCTATTTAATGGTTGTGTTTTTAACTCCTATAGAAATAGTAAATGAGACATTTTGGTTTAACAGACAGTTAGCAGCAACTGGTCCCAGTGAATACATACAGTAGCAGTCTCATCCTATCGCAGATTATACATTTAAAC